>JBBPDH010000144.1:9188312-9206677 GCA_037974565.1 Clupeocharax schoutedeni
ATTGAAATGGGTGTATATTTGTTTTTTGTTAAGTTGCCTAATAATTATGCACAGTAATAATCACCTGCACACACAGAGATCCCCCTAAAATAGCTAAAACTAAAAACAAACTAAAAACTACTTCCAGAAATATTCAGCTTTGATATTAATGAGTTTTTTGGGTTCATTGAGAACATGGTTGTTGTACAATAATAAAATTATTCCTCAAAAATACAACTTGCCTAATAATTCTGCACTCCCTGTAGATATGGTTAAAAAAAACTACATTGATATGTAAAATATGTTTAACTTATGATTTATTATAATACAGCTCATTTATTGATGTCCTGTCTTAACCTACAGATAAAGTATCCTTAATGTATTTGCTTGTGTAGGAATAAAATCTGGAACCAGGCCTTCTTGGTTCTGCCTCAGTGACTGTTTGTGGTTCCACATGATTCCAGCTGGTGGTGGAAAAGTGGTGTTCGTATGCTGTAATAGCCACTTGAAATGCCAGACATTACTTCATATGGGCATATACGCACACACATATTCACATACACCTTTCCCCACTTTCCTGTACATAATGTCAGTCCTGTGGCATTTCCCCAAGTCTTCTGTGTCACTCTGCAAAGCTCTCCTGTCAGTGGTGTTTAGTGCTACCTCAGTGTGGAAGCCCCCCAACTGCTGGCACCCTGGTTTACTCAGAGTTGGTTGCAGGCCACATGTCACAGTGGCTCTGTCATCCTTACATCCCTCCATCCTTTTGCTTTCACCCCCTTCCCTGTCCCCTAGTCATTCCCCCTCTCCCCTCCTTAACATATGTGACATGTCCCCTTCTACGTGCCTTTGGATTAGGGGCTCGGATTGACAGACATTCTTCCATGATGACAGCTGCTCATGGGCTCTGTGAGAGAGGGGGACGCAGAGATGGAGAGCATGAGTGGGTGGACGAGTGAGTGAGTGAGTGAATGAATGAGTGGTCAAAGGCTTATCTCCTCTGAAGCGTTCAGCACGGCTGGTGTTGTTAATTTGGTGATGCTGACTGTCAGCGAGTGTTAATTTGAGCTGGTTGTGACCTGTGAGCTGTCGCGCTGCGGCTAAAATGAACCTTTTCGTGGCTTTGTTAGCTGGGCAGGATTGTGGGATGTGTTGTGACAGGAGGCATGTGTGTACACACATACTTGCTTGTTTGATTTAGCACGTCAGAAGTGAGTGTATTAAGGCCAGATTTGTGTGTGTGGTGTGCACCTCTGTTACTAAACCAAACACTGTCCTGTATACGTACCTTTACGCTTGTGACCAAAAGAGCCATAATTGACTTATTAGCTGACTGATTGATTAATTGACCGTGTGGTTAGCAGGATTATGGATATAAAGCATGCTTGAGAGATTTTGTTGCACCGTGAAACACTCCACATTTGCTCCTCGCAAATGTTCCAGTGTAAATATGCAGCTGTGCGTTGATCACACCACAGATGTGGTAAACAATATAACGGATTGTTTTGTTCTTGTACCATGTATTTTAATTTTTTTTATTTTGTACCTGTCCAGCTTCGGTAAAACTGGTTGATCATTCCCACAATTACTTTTAACTTCTAGTCAATGTTGTCCTTTAGATTTTTAGGATCTGTATGATCAAAGATACAATATATACTGTATACTGTATCTTCAGATACCTAGTAGCAGCAGGCATTGTCTGAAATAGAGTAATATTGCAATACAGTTATGATTGAGTGTAAAAAATGAAAGAATCAGTTCGCTGTTCTTTACACGTCTTGCATAATTGTCTGTGTGAGTTTTAGAAGAGCTACAGTTATTGAACAGTGACACGTCGTCTTTATAACGGTTGTCAGGCCTACTTGTGCTGTACTGACCATGTCTGGTTGTCCAGACATGTTCGTATAATATGTTTGATGTACATATAATATGTTATGTCATGATTTATGATGTGGATAACTCCATTTCAGAAGCCAAAACCTTCATCAAAAAATCCCCAAGTCTTTCTTAAGCTTTATTCTTGTGTTTTACAGGTTAAAAAAAGCTCTTAAAGTAACGCACTGAAATCTTTCAGTTCTCCTTCAGTCCTTCCCACAGCCAAAGCTTGATTTTTACAGTAGCTCTATTTTGGATCATGCAGCAATTGAGCGGTGCAAATATGAGTCAGGATGTTAGAAAAAGAGCATCTGGCTTTGTGCTGAGAACGGGTTCCCAGCTGCATTCTATTTAATATAGGATGTCGGAGCACTATAATTTGGTCTCTCTGTAGCTCTTAAGCACTCGTTCACTTTGAGATTTGCCATTCTGGATTTGTATTGTGTAGGTAGCTCTAATTGGATTACTTCTGTGCTGTTCTTGCCTAACATTAACATTAAGAGAGGTTGAAGGAAAATTGCTTGCTTATGTGCTTGCAGTTTTGCCTTACCACAGATTTACACTCTGTATTATTCATATTTCCACCACTGTGGGTTTTTTCCTCATAAGAACTAAGTAAAATGTTTTAACACAGTTAATTTTTCAAATTATACACTTCAGTTTACTTGAATTTCAATTCAGCTTCAATGTAAGCAAAATTACAGTGGTTATTGAGTGAAGGGGGGGTTCATTTTTTGCAGTCTCCTGGTTTAGACAAGCTTCTGATTTCAGTAGCAGCATGAGTGATTTTTGTTCCATATTTTTCCTATCCAGTTTTCAAGGAAATGATAGCAGCTTTATATCAGCATATGTGAACAGACCTGTGTTTAAGAAAAGACAAATCTATGAGTTGCTGCTGTTCCAGTATTTGCTACTGTGGCAAAAATGGAGTAGTAAGAGGATATTTCTATATATTTTTTTCTGTACTTTCTGGAAAAAAAAAACGATATTTATTTTGTATTTAGTATAATCATTGGTGTATCTTAAGCCTCTTATTGTGTATGTATGTTTTTTCTTTGAGTTAAAAGATAAGGAGTGGAAAGTTCAGCTGTTCCTGTTGTTTTCATTGAGGCCTTCCTATTGCGCCTTTCCATTGCTATTCCTTCACCTTATTTGGAAAGTAAATATTGAATCGGAATCGCTCAGTCTTTAGAATAATATTCATTTCTGTCGCTTACATTCCTCATATTTTTCCAATTATGATTTCATTGTTATTGAAGAACATGATATGTTGAATATTTACCCCCCACCCCAAACTAGTCTGCTTTTAAAATCCCCTATTCTGGCCATTCAGAACAGGACAGAAAGATTAAATACAGCTGATTACAGTAGTCTGCTAAAAGCTGGAAATCTGTTTTGAACCATGCTAGTCTACACTCTTTAACATTGCATTGTTGTTTGCCTGGCATATTAAATGATTGATTCATTTAGGTATTTATTTCAATTGTGTTTTTAAGCTGCATTTCTGAGGCTCAGGAGCTTTGCAGATTTATATTCCTTCACTACTGGAGTTGATTTGGCACATTATGACTGTCTTCTTGTATGCAGCCGTGTACCTTATCAGATGAATACTGCATAGTGAAAGTTTTATGTTTAGGCTTCACTTTAGGTTTATTATGCTGTTTTAAAGATTAGTTTAAGTAAAGGACTGTAATGTTAACAGTAAAAGGAAAAGCACTGTAAGGACTTTCTGTAGATAATAGCTACAGTGATTATATATGTTTGTGTTGGTGTGGCAGAACCCTTTGCGGTTTGTAACTCATATGTAAAGGATCAAACGGAGGTGTAGCTCTCTTCCCCAGAGCATGTGTAACATGTGTAGGATGCTATATTTTGCCACAAGTTGTTGCTCAAGGTTTCCTTCATTTCCGCTGACCCCTGCTGTCTCCAGTGGTGGTAATGGTGATTCATAGAGAACCCTGGTTGTTTTTGCTGTTTGTGTGATTGTGAAGGAATGAAAGGGTAACATGCTGGATGCTCACCAGGCACAAGTCTGCGGGAGGGGCTTTGATGAAGAAAGTTTAATGATAGTTTGATGTTTTCTGCGTTATGTGCAAAACTTCAAATGTGATGAACATCGTATGACTACAACATAAGTAAACAGTAGCCTTAGGGCAGTAAAGTGCCAAAATGAAGAAGTTCAATTTTCATCATGTTTCTGGCTGCATTAATTCATATTCACTGATCAGGCAATTAGCAGCTTAGCTCTGTGTGTGTGTGTGTGTGTGTGTGTGTGTGTGTGTGTGTGTGTGTGTGTGTACACGCTGGGGGATGGTGGCAGCGTGGCATTTGTCAGCTTTGCTCTTCTGCTTCAAGTCCAGATTGATGGGTCATCTTTTCCCTCTTTTTTCCTTTCAAAAGATTTTCCTCAGAAAAGGTCAGACACTTAAAACTATTTGCTTAACAGCATGTCACTTTCTTTTAGAGGACCATCTGGGGAAAATAGAGAGGCAGGGTTTTTTTTTTTATTTATTTACAAGATGTTTGTGTACTTGCGCGTGTGTGTGTGTGCGTGAGCATGCGTGTGTGTGCATGTGAGCCCCCACATGGGCTTGTTTTAGTAGGAACAGGAGGGGGGTGGTTCTGGCAGTGCTCTACCGTGCCAGGACGTGTGTCTGCTGTCTCTACAGGTTACCCTCTCGTTTCAGACACTGGCCATTAACCGAGGGGAGAATCTGAAGATTCTGTCAGTGAAAGTTAACATCCCCGACTGGGTGAAGACTGAGTTCTGTAGGTGGTGTGTCAGCGTCAGGTCAGCTTCCCACCCAAGTACACACACATGCACACACCTTACTTTTTTCTGTGTTTGAGCTGAGTCTTGTGTAGCATTAGGTTGCCAGCTGTTTTTTACTGCCAGGTGTAACTGATTATTATGCCAGGCTTTGGGTATGTTATCTTGTTTGTGCTGCCATTGCTCTTTTGCTTTTCTGGTCATGTAAAACAAGTTTTTTTTTTTCTCCTTTAAATTTTTTGTTTAATACTATATAGTTAGAAATACCAGTACATATACACTACCCTCGAATAAAAAATCATTTTCAAAGTTTTATTACTTATAAAACATGTACGTGTTTTTCAGTATTTATAGTCTCTAGTAACACATGATTTAGCCACAAAGGCTCAAACTACTGGTTTTGAAGAAGACCTTCACTTTGCATTGGATTAATAAACAATAAATACTTCAGCATCACAAAAATGATCAAAATTGTGCCAAAATTATATTTAGTCGAAATAAAAAAAAAGTTTTAAGAGCTCTGTCTTGGGCTCTGCAGTCTCCAGAACATTTTTGGGATGGTTTTGATGAAAGTGTAATTAACAAAAGCTACAAATTGTGTCAATTGAAAATGGAAAATCTAATTGATTTTCATTTAAATGTGTTCATCAGATTCCCCCCCCATGAAATGTATACATTTTTGCAAAAAAAAAAATCATTTATAAAAAATATATGAGTACTCAAATAAGTACAATTTATCACATAAATGAGTTTGATCTGAGTTTGAATCCCTAAATCTATTTATTGAGTGGAATTAATCCCTGAATTAAAGCCATGATTGTAATGTTTAGCATACAAATATGTTTGTCTCTATGTATGTGGTTCATATGTATGTGTGGGTGTATGTCCTGTGTGTTTTGTAGGTGGAAACCTCAGGGGTTTACACAGCCAGAGCTAATGAAGATTTTAAGTTCTGCTGCAGAAGATTCCTACAAGCGACTCATAGGGCCCCTGCTCTGCAGAGGCTATAGGTTAAACTTTTTAACTTCAGTGTTAGGTCTTGAATTTCAAAGTAAAACTAACCAAGCGTAAACAGAAGAAAATCTCATGTTGTCTTTCAGGTCTAAGTTGACTACTGATGCAGAGAAGGAGTCTGTTGCTATGTTTGTCCGTAACCTGCGGCAGCGTCTGCTCATGTGTCCAGTGCGTGGGCGTGTTGTTATGGGGGTGGATCCGGGATTTCGCCATGGCTGCAAACTGGCCATCCTGTCTCCTACCAGTAAGAACATGCAACACAGCCATTTATTCTCTAGGTTTTGCCAATTCTTTTCAATTAAATTTAATTTGAACTTTAAATTGTAGTACTTTCTAAGCACAAGGAGAAATTCTTGTTTATTATGAAGTAAGATTGGTTTGGATTCGTATCCAATAACTGTTTGATCCCAAGCAAAGTAGATATTTTCGGTATTCGAACTTGTTACCCAAAGATATTTCTTTGTTAAAAATGGTTACACAATGGTACTGGGTTTTTTTTACCAACAGTGTTAATAAATGTTATTAAAAGGTATATAGTTTTTACCAGTTTTTCTGAAATTTCTTCTTAATAGGTATTTGTCTTATATATTTTTATATTTTATATATTTTTTTATATATATTTGGTAATGTTTATTCTTTTTTGGTAAAACCTTTCAGTGGGTTATAGTTTGATTGACAAGCAGGAGGTGATTGCCCATTGTGCTGTCACAATGGGTGGGGCTCCATGCTGGGCAACACGTGTGCCCAGCTTGCGGGCGGCTGATTGGCCTGGCGGGTGTGTGTCAGGTGGCATTGCTGTGCTTTGACACCTGCCCTGCAGCAGCACCACATGTATCCATACACTCCCACCCCCCCCCAAAGAACCCTTCATGCCAGGCCCAGCTTGACTATGACTGCGACTGTGACTGTGGGTGTGTGGTCAGACGACCTTCTGCTCTCCAGAGGTGTCCAGTGTGATTAACATGCTCTTTCAAAGCTGACCGCAGATGGCAGCGGTGCTGCCCCTCCTGAACGTTGGGGGGAATTGAGTTGAGACCCGTGAGAGGAAGAAAATATCAGAACTGTAAAATAACAAATTAGTTTTAAGTAAATATTTCTTTGTTAAGCCATTTTAATTTTAATGACACTTAAAAGCTAAATAATTTGGTTATCACAATGCAATGCAAATCTCTAGCTTCTGTGTTCTTTTATTGTATTCATTTTTCTTTGTTACTTTAGAACACCAAACACTCCAGTCCCATCATATTTATGGCTGTTATATTTAGAAGCTTATACAGCAGGTAAAATAAGTATTGAACATGTCACCAAGTAAATGAATTCTCACCAGATGTCCAAAGTTTGATGAACAACAATTAGACAAGACTGCAATATACTGGGAGAATACACGCCATGTTTGGAGGTCAACAGGCGCTACCTATCACCCCAAAAACACCATACCATCATGGTGTGGAGCTGTTTTTCAGCATATGGCACTGGCACGCTTCATATAATTGAAGAAAGGATGAATGGAAAAATGTCCTGGGACATTCTTGATAAAAATCTGCTTCCATCTACCAGGATGATGGTGAAACAGGGGTGGATGTTTTAACAAGACAATGATCCTAAACACACACCACTGAAAGAATGTAAAATAAAGCTGCTTGAATGGCCCAGCCAGTCATCAGACCTGAATACCATAGAAACTATGGAAAAAACTAAAGCTCATAGTTCAAAAAAGGCGCCCACGGAATTTGTGTGGTTTGTGTGGCTGAATTTGCCAAAATAAAGGATGCGTCTTTATTAAATACATTTCTGTAAGCATGTTCGATTCTTTTTCCCTGTGCCATTCCATTTTATTACTTACCTATTCTTTAAATCAGCAATCAGACTCCCATGTTGGCTCGCATTGTGCTGCGTGTTTTGGGAAGCGGTAGGGACATTCTACCCAGAAAGAGACAGAGAGACCAATTAATCTCTTTTAGACGTATGCTCTCTATGGCTTTCGCATTCCTTTTAGCGAATTTGTGATCTGCTGATGATCTGACAGCATTTAGATCATGGGGTGCCATTTTTACCTGCATTGGGCCAGTGTGGCTGCAAGTTGCTGAGCTTACCTGAGTTCACCTAACTGGTAAATTGTTTGAGAGCAGCAGATTACACTTGTGGAAACATGGGAGTCAGCTTGATTTTTTTGGAGGGGGGAAACCTGGAGCTATACCAACCCCTTTTTGGATAAGATTGGTGACTCCTGACGGTCGCTCCAATAAACATCTTATTTACTCTGAAAAAGTGATTCATTCATTTTGTTTGGGTTTTTTTTTATTGAATAGCACTACAGTAGTGCCTCCAATACTCTTTATACCCCTGGAGAAATAGAAAAGGGGAAAAAAGCTTAAGGCCTTGCATTTCTTTCCCATGATTAGACAGGTTATATTGAGCAGATACTTTTTGATGGTTCCACATGTTTGTCTCTTATGTAAACAGAGCTGGTGGTTTTAAGCTTCCGTGTTGTTTTGTGTCTGATTATCTTCTCAGGTCAGATCCTTCACACAGATGTTGTGTACCTGCACGGCTCAGGCAGAAACAGAGAGGCTGACAAATTGTGCTACTTAATGCACAAGCATAGGTATTGCTCTTTTAAAAAGAACAACAAACACAGGAGACAGTTTCTAAAACATGCTGTTGTTTAACTTTTAACTTTAATTAGTATGTATTATGTAAGAACATTTAAATGCAAATGCACTGAAGTCCAGTATGGGCCCATAACCCCCCCCCCGCCCCCGAGTCTCACTTTTTAACGCTTTTTCACGCTTTTTTATCTCCTCAACCTCAGCTGCCAGACTGTCATCATTGGAAACGGCACTGCATGCAGGGAAACGGAGGCCTTCTTTGCTGATTTCATCAAAAGTGGCTTCTTCAAGCCCTTGGACGTGTCCTACTGGTAAGATTTCAGTTTAACTGCATGACCTTAATAAACAGTGACCCACTGTCTGTTTGGTTGTTTTTGCTAAGGATGTGTCAGATAAGGGCTGTTAGAAGAGAGGCCATCCTAATTTGGTCATTAAAAGCAACACTTAAGTAAAGCTGAAATGCAAGCTATGTTTGTTTGAAGTGCATTGAAATTCCTTTTAGAATCTTAAGTGCAAGTACAGATTGAAATTTGGAAACACTTTATCAACAAACTTTCAGAGGTAAGAAAATAGCAACTGTGGAACGAGGCATGAAGGGGGTGGGGGGGTGAGGAAATGGAGCCGGCCTGGAATGTATAACTCTTGTGGGTTTTAAATCGTATCTGGACCTTGTTTGACTGTCTCTAATTAAAAACAAATATTTCTCACCGTCCTTCAAACCAAGCCAGTCCAACGTGCTCCCATCCAACTCAAATATGGGCTAGATCTGGGATCGTCTCTTTCTCCATCTAGCTAGACTTGTGTTTGTTGACTTTTGGTTCCTACTGGAGGTCTGCCCAGAACCGCTCTGAAGTGGCCGTTTATGGAGTGCAATGATGGCGGTTTTCGGTATAGCTCCCTACATCCCTCAGTATGGTTCTGCAGCTTGGATATACTGCCAGGTCAGCCTCAGTAATTCTCAGCAAAGCATGATGCGTCAAAACCGACATCCAAAAGTGCTCCACAAGTGGATCCATTTCAAGCTCCTTTCTAAAATGGAAATGGAAGATTTGAGATCTTCGCATAACCAATACTGCATCTACTGTCAGACACTGGCCGCCACATGCTTTAAAACTGTTTCCGGTCTTTTTACTTACAGGCAAGTGTTACAGAAAGCAAAGTGCTAGTAAACCAAAATCATACAGATTGAATTTCTTATTTGAATGTTATGACTTTATATTTAAGTTCAGCCCAAGAACTCAAACCATTTTTTAAAACCAAAATCAAGGTAAGTTTATTTTTCATTAGCGTATTCTCAATGCAGTTATTTTGTGCTGGAGAATTCATATATATTTTCCTTAGTACCACTTTATTAACAAATGGTTGATTTGGGCTTTCCCTCAGCTGACTTGGCAGATATGTTTCCTTCAGCTCATCACTGATTTTCAGTATTTTTTAAATGTTCTGGGTTTTAGAGGCCTGAAATAGGCCTGAAATGGGCACATTCCATGCCACATCATGGAAACTTGACCTTTTTCTTCCAGTGTTTTATTTGGTCAAGTTTGATCAAATAAATGTCTTTAAATTCTTGAAGCACTTTCATTTCACAAGCGCTCTCTCACTGTGGATGGTCAGGTAAGCGACCTCCTTTCAGCGCTGGTAACTAAATGTCCTCCAAGGCCTTTGGTCCTGCTACCTGGTTTCAGAGGTCAGAGAACTGAACAAATTATTCAGTATTGTAAATCTTTTCCAAAGCAGCATTTTTACTGCCTTCACCATTATGTTTTGATATCAGATGTTCTACAGTGGTGACAGTTAGGCATCAGAATTGCAGATTAGTGGTCTGTCCTCATCTGATTAGTGGTCTGATGAATAACTCTGCTTGTTCTTTGCTTTCAAAAGATCTCTACATGACTTTGTGTCTTGACTTTGCTCAGGCAACAGAAAAATTTTAAGAGGTTTTTGAGACTAAACCTTTATTTTCCCGATTTGTCCATTTTTATGGAGGTTTGAATTGAATGCTCTTATGTGGGGTGAAATGAACCGTACATGAACTTCCACTGGGTCAGTTTTATTCTGTGATGGTGGGGGAAAAAGGAACTGCTCACTTCCCTTAGTCCTATTTTTATTCATAGTAAGAAACTGCTTTTGGTTGTGGTAATACTGAAGCTTTAGAATTGTGGCCAAATTGAAAGTAATTGGTAATAGAGGAAGCTGCCTCCTAATTAAATGATAACACTGCACACTCAAATATTTTCTAAACTATTGCCACATGTAATCATAGAAGAAAAGCATAATAATTATTGTAATGATAACAATGACTTCATTTCATTTCTATAGGCCCTTCTCTCACATTAAATGTCTCTTTACAAGGAAAGTGTTGAGAGAAAATGTTTTAGGATGTGTCGTAAAACAATGTGCACCATACACGTCCCCCATAGATGTTAGGAACGCTGAGAGGATGACAAAAGTCATAGTGCCTCCATTGATGTTGGAACCCACCACTAAAGCAGAAGTGGTGGAGCTGACCGTGTGAGGTGGTGTGTTAGGCTGCTGGAACTCTGAGAGAATGGTATCAGAGAATTGTAAATTAGTAGCAGTGCGACAGTGTAAAAACGAAACAATGGCCTGTAGGCTTTTGAAATGTGTGTTTTTATATGTTGGCATCCATATTCCATTAGTCTTCACTGATGTTTGAATATTTATGTGTTCTGGAGAACGCCTTCCAATGTGTTCCCTTCAAAAGAACAAATTTCCTGCATTGCTCCAGTTAATTAAAACCCTGGGTTCATTCACACCGTCTGCTTTATGTCTCCCAATGCCACAGCCTGATGAACAGGCCTCCTGGTGCCCCCACGCTTCATCTTTCTCTATCCCCCTCTGTCCCCATGTCCCCCCTAGCCTTCTGTCCCCTTCTCTTCTGCCTGGCTGCTCCTGCGCAGTGACAGGCAGCGCCAGCAGCCCACATGCAGTAATCAGCCTGCGGGAGGATGGCGCTGTGCTCAGTAACCCTTCTGCTGGTTCTTTTGAAGGGGATTTTGCCACTTCTTCATACTTATGTATGCTTCTATTGTGATCATTATTTTTCTGTTAATGATAAGTTCTTTTACTAGTGAAGCACCATTAAATAGGATTTCTAAATTGACACTATAACTCATTAGCATGTTCTGTCCAGTACTCATATCATATGTTTTCAGTTCAGATCAGTTCATCAGTTTCAGTTCGTCCACTGACATGCATCCCTACTTTTTAAACATAATTTTTCATTCCTCGATCTTCGTAAACTTTGCTATTATGATGACACCAGAGATAAAGTTTTAATTTCAAACATTTATAACTTACATGGCCATCTCCGCGCAGAATGAACATTGCCTTATATATTATTATGGCCAGTGTGTTTGTTGTGTGTCAGAGACAGCAACATTATTAGGCTTAAGTTGAGGTAATAATGAGTACAGTTGTTTACCAAAATTTCTTGCTTAAAGACATATTTTGAATCCATCATAAGCTAGCATTTGATTAACACAACATCTATGAATAATGTTCCATTTTGCATTTTCATTAACAGAACAGAAATCGACTGGCTCTGTTGAACAAGAATGGATGTGTCCTCAAACAATAAAGATGCAATTAAAAAGAATAATAAATAAAGAAAAAAAACAGTTTAAAAAAACTAGTTTTTTTTTTTTTTTAGAATGATTGATCATCTAATTCTTGATTTTAGATCATGATTTTGTTTAGATTGTGATTATGATATAATAATTTAAAGAATATGGGCATAAAATCACCCAGCACAAAATTTAACATTTAGTTTTAATGTAGTTGTTAAAATAAATACTGTGTGGTGGAAATCTAAACTGATATTAACTAAGCTGACTAGTGAGGTTGCTAAAAGCCTTAAACATGTTCATGATTAAAATAACCCAAATACAATATATGGACAACTGACATTGGACATCCCATTCTAAAATTATGGGCATTATAATTGAGTGGCCCTCCTACTTCTGGCTCCTCTCTTCTGGGAGAGCTTTCACCAATATTTTTGCACTTTGTATATGGGACTTTTTGCCTGTTTGGTTAAAAGACTATTTGTGAGATCAGGCACTTTTTTTTGACAATAAGTCTTTTCCCCAGAGGTTTCTAGTTGAGTTGACTGACTCTTAATAATATGAGTAATATGTTGGTTAGAATATTAGTAAGGTTAGGTACTGATTGGATGATTAGTTCAGGATTGCTAACATCTACTAGAGAGTGCTTCATGACTCCGGAGAAGTGGTGGGAAGAGGGGGGGTGCTTTATATCCCTCTAATCAATGTTTGGCATTAGACATGTTGACATTTGGCCAGCTACAGAGCGTCCCATTGTCTTCCCAGGTCTTTCTTATGAAGGTTTTACAGATAATAACTGTCTGTGCCTGAACAGTTGTACTACTGGGTCGACAGTGGATACTCTGGATACTTTTTTACAAATAGTGTATTTTTCTCAAAATAAATTGTTCTTTAAAGAGGTTGACAGCTTTATAACTGTGTTTGCTCACTGCCACATTATTTAGAGCCTGTTAATCCAAATGCATTTTTATGATAGAAGCCCTGTGCTTTTTGTAGCACCCCTATTTGCCCAGACACTCTTTCTTGCCAACTCTCTTTATCCATGTAGACAGCTACCAAACTTGGATGGCATGACCTAATTACCTCAAACAGCAAGATTTTAATTGACCCCCAGCAGGAAGCAGGTTGATTAGGAATGTTTTCTAGATCAAGGACTGGTTTGTGCATATGTGTGTGCATTGCCTCTCCTCGTTATGACTCGTTATGACTAACAGTCATTTAGAATAGTGTGCCTTCAAAAAATCCTTTGGGAGTGACCTGCACAGGAATGACCTTGGCTGTCATAATGTCTTACTGGGTTTCTTGAGAGAAGGCAGTGACGACTTTTTACACAGCTGTGTCATAATTCATGGATGCCATATCTTAACCTTAATTTTCTCTTGAAAGGTGAGTCACAAGTGCTGACCTTTTTGAAAAAGAATTTCCACTAGGTGTCCTGAAACAGCCTAGTCAGTACTAAATGTTAGCCTCTCTTTTGACAAGACAATAATATAAAGAGTTTTTGTCAGACTGCTTTTTGGTATATACCAGTGCAGTATACCGTGAGCATAGTTGTCAGGTTTACTTAAAAACCCAGCTGGAGAAATGTTTGAACATGTGGAATGTTTTACAGCCAGACAAGCTTAATTAATTCCAGGTTTTGGACTCTTCTTGTAATTTCATCTGCTTACCTCTAAAGTTCACTCGTGGTTTTGTCAGATAGAACATGGTGGAAGAAAAGATTTTGGAAAAAAACATGGCACTGGATTCCTGATTGCTGCAGTTCATTTATGCTGACTAGGCTTCTTGCTCCTGAGGGGTGAGGTGACATGTATGCTGTGTAACAAAAGGGCCCGGAGTGAAGGCAACGACCGATCACATCAGCTCAACTCTCAGGGCGATGATCCTGATACAGAGCCTTGGCTGCTGACCGCTCGGACAGCCCTGTCAGCCACTTCGACAAAGAACACAGAGTGACCACCCTGTCTTCCCCTAGGCTCTGCTTCTGCCACCAGCCAGCCCGTCAGTGGCCATTAGCTTCAGTTTACATACGACTGAGGTGTTCTAAGAGTATTCTTGATTGCTCTCGCTCCCGGTCTGTTTTTGGCCTTATCTTAACAATTGCCATTCTTTTTTTTTTCTCTTTTCTTGATACTGCTGAAAGTAATTTTATGTATGATATTTTTTAAATCTGACGTCTTTTATAAACATTAAATGTATTCTACTTAGTTTTTATTTTGCCTTTTCGAAGATCTGCTAAATTGTACCTTTAACATTATTTACTCTGTAAAAATTTTGATGCCTTTAGTGATGGATTAATTTTTAGTAATTAATGAAGAAATTATGCAAATATGGAATTTCTTTTCAGCTTCCTGTTTGCTGCTGATTTTGGTCATGCTGCTGCTGCTGATGCAGCTTTTTTTTGGTGGATTAGTCATACGCATTTTTGTCCTTTGCTGTAGTCTGTCTTCAGGTAATTAGATGCTGGCCTGCTCTTGGTAAAATGACATCATTTCTGGCTGCGGGGCCTTGGATGACGAGTATATAGCAGCAAGAAAATTTGTCCTTAAAACTGTGGAGGATTCTGGGTAGGATGATGAGGACAGTAAGGGATGGAGGATAATTACAGTCACAGGCCTGCAGCTATAGGCCCACTTAAGGTTATATGTCTGAATCATGAAGGACAGCCAAAATCAGAGATTCCTTAAAGAACTAGGCCACCGCAGACAACTCCATACATCTTTTGTGTTTGAAACTTGGTATGTGTTAGTATACAACCAAACATATTTATCTCATCTCTGTAATGTCTTTCACATATACATAGATGGGAGTCTTATGATTCTTAGTGAATGCAAATAATTTTCTGTGTCATATCCAGTCTGCTTAGCACTGATTGATCCTCGTCAGTTGAGCATGACATTGCACTAGCAGTTACTTCAAAGTTTTCAATGCCTTAAAGCCAGATGCCAAAATCTCCATTTGTCAGTTTCCATCTATTGGGCTCTTAGTGATGTCATAACTAGAAGCAGTCTCCATCAATAATGGTTTTACTGTGCTGCACATTTCATGCCTCAGTTGCTTGTATTTGGCGGTTTGATGTTAAAGTTTATAGCCTTTGGAGGAATAAAGAAAGTGCAAGCAAGTTCAATACATGGAAACTTCAATCTGTGAAAAATTTACTTGGGTATTAAGAGTTAGTACATGGCTAGTTTGCGGATGGTCTTTTGTTTGAGTGCCTGTTTTGTTCAAGTTGCCATGGATGTAGCAAACAGACGGTTTAACAGTTTGAAACAGCAACTTCATAAATTAAATGAGAATTGAAACTGCTAGTCCTATTTGAACACCAAAGGCAGTATAAGTACTGTATTGTTAAAGTGTTGTTAAAGCATAAGTGGACAGAAAAGCTAACATGCAAAGACTAGGAGAAATAACCACAATCTGTTGAAATACAAGATTATTATATTGCAGTGCAGCATAAAAGGTATCTACTGCTGATGAGAAACCTATGTGCAGCAACACTGTGTGCTTGTTTTTCTAAGGTGCACACTCACCTTGTAGTCTGGTGACTTTGTAGTGGACAAAGGTTGAAAAGTAGTGGACAATGTATCCCAGTTGGTATGGGATAAGTCTTAGCATTATTGTGGTCTGGTCACTCAGGTGATAAACAACGTACCACTCTGGACACAATGTGGGGAAACGTCCCCCAGCCGTGAGGGGCAGCACTCTCCACCAGCTCTGTGTGTGCATGTATGTGTTTGAGGGAGGTGTGGGGTGATTAGTGTCTCTACCAGGTTGATGTGAGTGGCTGTGAGGCTTTGCTCTTTTCAGATGTGTGTGGTAGTGGCAGCTGGAGTGTGACGTTGACAAGGCCCCCGCGCTAACCGTGTGTCTCCTGCCTTCTAGCGCAGCATGTGAGACTGACAGCCCCTGACACCTGCCATTTGGGCCCTTTTCGTGGCGAAAAATGTTGCCATTTT
Source organism: Clupeocharax schoutedeni (assembly GCA_037974565.1). NCBI lineage: Eukaryota > Metazoa > Chordata > Actinopteri > Characiformes > Alestidae > Clupeocharax > Clupeocharax schoutedeni. The sequence goes on from JBBPDH010000144.1 coordinate 9,204,103, forward strand.
CAGACTGCGTATAAGCTTGGTATCTGACCATTTCTTATGGTCAGAATCCCCAGGCTCGGGCATCGCTAAACCAGAAACCGGCCAAACAGCCACGATTCTTTCCGTACCTTTGTTCTTTTGTTTTTCATATCACTGTCTATTTTAGTCCATAGCATCTTTGTTAACTTCAGGCATGGACACGAGCAGTTAACCAAGTGCTTATTAAGTGACCCCTGTGCAGGCATAATCGATTTTTAAATAATCCATCAAGTAAACAGAACAAAAGTCAGTATTTATTTTTAATGATTAAAGTGTAGAGAACAAAAATGACCTCTGTAGCAGGTGCCAAAAAGGTTTTCTCTGAACTTTGTCTCTCTCTGATGTAACTTAGTCTGTGCCAGTGTCATGTAGATTTTTGAATGTAAAACTGAGATGTCTTAAGATCAGTATGTTTGGAATATAGGTGAAAATTCTCAATGTATGTGGTGGTAGAAGTGAATTTGTATTCAGTGTACCTGATCTATTATCAGTCTAGATAGTTTTAAAGACCTAGCTGGAGAAACGTTTGAATGAGTGGAATGTTTTGCATCATTACAAATTTGTTAAAGGCGATATTTTTTTTTATCGCAAGCACTAGAATTAATATTTATATATTATAGATGATATGTATTCTACTTAAAAGGCATTACGTGCTAATTTGATTAGTTCACCTTTAAGGAGAGTTTCTCAAAAAGCTTCTAGTATTAATCTAAACTGTATTTATATCATACTGTATTTAGTATACAATAATAGTGGTTATTGTGTCCCTTCAAACTACAGGTTCGTGTATATTTGTACTATTTCTTGTAGTCTGTGAAATGTTGTTAGGCCTTGAGCATACTCATAAAGAACAAAATATTACTATTTTATATAGACAGTTATTCGTTTGCCTCATGAAGCAAAGGTTTTCAGGCTAGCCTTTTGGCTTCTCAGCCTGTTTTGTTTTTTTGAACTGAAAAGTGAGTTGAATTAAATAGAAATATTATATAAATATTGTCTATATAAAAAAATAAACGGACACCATTGTAGGGTAGGACTGAAGAAATTTAAATTTAAAGTGTTGTTTTTGAAGATTGGACAATACCACATTTTCTTTTCTAATACAAGTATAACTGGCACACAGAAGGTAACTATAGTTACAGTAGGTTTTTATGTTGATGTTAAGCTACATGATGTGCATCGTGTGGAAATTGCAAATGTACTTCTGCATAATGTATGATTATATAAATGAGTCACATTAATGAAGAGCAGGTCTGAAGCATTTTATTTTGAACATAATTGTGGAAAAGATTTGTGAGACACCTTCTAGTATTTGTAACACCAACATTAGTAGCTAGATTGGGCTGTGTACGTTTTTATTTTTGCCAAACCCTGTGGTCATTTGATCAAATAAAATCTTTAAAATATTAAATATAAATATAATTCCAAATCTTTATAGAAAATACTTTTAACATGAACTAAGTCATAATTATGGAATTAAATACTTCTTCTAGAATGACTGAACAGAGTTGAAATACTGAGTGGGTACAAAGCAAAAGTTGCTTTAGAAGTTTTCTGAATTGATTTTACTGTTCATTGTTTCATTTCTAGTATATTTTGAGCCATGTCTGAGCTTAAATAAATGTAATAAATAAATGCAATCATATACAAAAATATGAAACTAATGGGTCTATGTCATTATGCAAATAACAATGAATGAAACTCATTGGCTGTTATATATATTTTTAAATCTATAGATGATTATCAAACTCTTTTTACCAGTTCAGAGCTGTTTCATTTCTTGCACGTTCTTTGAGTCCGTTTGATTTTTAATAAAGTTTAAAAAAACATTATTTGGATGACTTTTAAGTATAGCTTTTGTTTGCATTTGGTTTTTTTTTCTTACTCTTCTTAATTCAGTGTTCTGAAGTGAACTAATCTCACTACCAAAACCACCCCTGTTAAATGCTGATGTGTTTTACATGTTTGTCATGCGGTGAGTGCAAGAAGACAACTTCAGCGTAAATGGGCTTCATTATGAGAGCTGGTTTTGCCACAGTCATTAAAACCCAAATAAACTGAATATTTGCCCTGAGCATTTACGAAGATTCCTAAAACATTTATTGGTACTCTAAAGTTTACTCTTAGATTTGGGTTTGAGGAAGTGGTTGTACACTAGCAGATATCATTTTTTTAAATTCTGAAAACATTGTTAGTTTAATAGTATGTTGACAAACTTCAGTTGTGACAGAGAATATTTTTTTAATATTATGAATTTGAATGCTTAATGCTTATGTGGTTACATTTTTATGCTATTCAAACATGTTCTATATATGTTGGCCTAAATTAGAATAGTTGTTTTAAGTCTTTTGTGATTTAAACAAAATATATAATAGAGTAATTACATTCCAAAAGCACGTATAGTGCGCGTATAGTGAAAACTAGTGATGCACCGAAAGCAATTTTTTGGACCGAAACCGAAAATTGGTAAACACTTGGCCGAAAACCGAAACCGAAAGGGGAAAAAACGTATTAAATTATTAAAAGAATATGTTACAAAACTATAAACATGTTTATT
>JBBPDH010000144.1:9207463-9220302 GCA_037974565.1 Clupeocharax schoutedeni
TTTAGATATATGGAAATGCGCCCACACTAGAGACAAGTTTACTGTAATCCAGTCTGGTGCGTGCAGTCTGCGATTGTCGATGACGTCATCACTGTTTCGGTCAAATAAAAAAAATATATTTCGGCCGATACTGAAATTTTCGGCCGAAAATTTTCGGTGGCCGAATTTTCTGTGCATCCCTAGTGAAAACCCATGTTCTTGGGTTTTAAACCCATGTTCCATTTAAAATTCCGTTTAATGCATTACCCTTAAAGAAAATGTAAAGGTAAATAAATAATCAGCATCAGATAACTTTATATAAACTGAGATAACAGGACGGTGGGGGGGTTAAAACACTAAAATACGAGGACAAGACACAGAGCAGTCATGCTACATGCTGCAGCAGACTGCTTTTTCTTCTTCTGTTTATTGTGGTTGACAACTTTTCAGTGTGTTCCTGGTGGACTGGTGGCAGTAATACAGTTCGGTTCTCAGAAAAAATCTGCGTTACTGTATATCCTAAATATCATAGATATATAACAACATACATCAGTTATTGATATTCTACCAGTAATCTTACTTTCTTTGTGTTGTGTTTTTACCAGTCATAGTATGTATTCTCACTGGGTTTCATTAGATTTCCTAATGTGGTGCTAAAACTCAAATACATATTGTGTAATTTATGTATTGCTACACCCCTACACCACAAGTACCAAATCTTTGGCCAATACAAGTGTTTGTTGTCCTTTAAACAGGCCTGAGTGGTTGAGTGCTTACCTCTTCTTTCCTCATGGTGCTCAGGCCACAATCTCAAGTTGTGTGTATCGTGTTGCTGCGGCGATATCGTCTGTTGTTCTCTCTAAAGGATCTGATGACTGATGTTAATTAGCGCTCTTGTTTGAGGGGTTGTTCAGGGGGGAATGTATCAAAGTGTGTATCCATCTCTGGGTGTCAGTTAGTGGTCAGGGGCAGAGGGTGCTTCGGCCTCAGGGTTTAGTGCTGATGAGTAACGAGAGAAGGCCAGTATGTCGCTGAGCACTGGGCTTAACTGTGACTTTGCCCTGGGATGATGATGAAGACTTGATCACAGTGTAAGTGTATGTGTATTTGGCTGGGAGTGACCTTAAGGGTTGTCCAGTCATCTCTAGAACTTGGAGGCAGGTTGTGTCTTTGTGTGGATGTCTTTCAGTCTGTTTCATGCCTGTGTGTTTGCACTCACTTGTGACTGAGCGGGTGCAGACAACCTTCTGTTGGCTGCCATGGCGATGCCCTGCCCGCACAGCTCCTGTGCCCTGGACGGGGTGAAGCCGAGTGGGACACAGATCCATGTCAGGGTCGTTGAGGGCTGTTACCCAGCTGCCCCAGCGGCTGTGCTAATTAATTCAGACATGATAGGGGTCAGCCGCACTCTGTGTGTGCGTGTGCTATGTGTTCCTCAGGGCTCTTTTCCCTTAGGTGTTTCTTTCTCCTCTAAATCCAGGCACTATCTCCCTTTCAGTTGACCTAGAGCAGCCTACAGTGTCACATATCACTTAATGAAAGAGTGGAATGTGTGTGTGGTGGTGAAGGGCAGTCTGTGTGCATACTTTTTGGCAGATTTAGGAAAAACATGCCCCCAGTTTTGTGGTGGCTGCACGATATGGACATAACACTATTTTGCAGTTCTGTGCTTACATGTTTGTGATATATTTTGCAGTATTTTAAAAACACACTGGTGAACCCAAATACATCATATCTAAATTAGGGGCTAATCATTTTTTCAGGTTTAAGATTTAAGAACAGATTTAAAGTCATTTTACATGTGTATGTTTTATATATTTTATATATTACAAAATGTTGTGCTTTATGTGACTGTTCATTGTCCACAATGACGTTTGTAATGTGGGCAGTTCACAGTTGTTACATTTATTGAACACAATCTGCAATATCTAACTAATATATATGTATGGGATGTGTGTTCCTCATTAAATTCCTCATTAGATTCTTACAAAATATATTAATTCCTTTATTTTCTTCATCAGGTTCTTTATAATTTAAGACAAGCCACGATTTGTTGCTACTTGATTGATGAGATATTCATATCAGCTTTTAACCAGCCTTTGTTTAAGGATGGATTGGCTTTATCTTGGCCAAAATTATGTTTGTAGGCTAAAATGACATTTCAAGTTGAGGTTCCGGTTGTTCACAACCTACAAAATATTTGGGATTTGGTTGCGACCTCCTGCAGTAGTTGTCGCCTCAAAGATCTAAATCATCAGCTCCTATGTACGAATGTAAACGCTAGGCATGTTTACGGAGAGATCATGTCATTTATACTGAGAAGGAATTGGACATGTCCGCATGTTAAATCTGTTACTGCAATGGTGAAATCATTCACTGCAACAATCCCATGTGTGTGTGTGTGTGTGTGTGTGTGTGTGTGTGCCCCCACACATGCGCATCTTATTAATGACCATCTCCATAGTGACCCATCTGAAGGTCATGTGCCAGGCCTCGTTAGCACTGTCTCCACGGCGACATGTTGACAGGGACTGATGAGGGGGTTGCAATCTTCTGATTGAGGGAAAGGGGAAGAAGAGGGAGAATAAGGAGAAATGGGAAGAAGAAAAGAAAGAGGGAACCAGTGGTTTTAGGAGGAGGGTCAATTCACAAGGCCTCTGTGAGCTGTCATGATAAAGATGTCAGTAATTGGCAGACTTAACAAAAAGAGCCATAAAGCTCATCACTATGGACACTACTCCCACTCGCTCCTATTTAGCATGGCTCACTGTTATTTTGCTTTGTGATCGCTTTTTTATTTTCGCTCTGTGGTTAATATCTGATCTTGACTTTGTGCCCTTAAAGGCGAAGTCCCTTTTTTTTGAGGGTCATAAAAACTTTTAGGGGGGGATGCTATTTAAATTGCTGTGGGCTTAATTTTTACCTTTGAACATTCCCAGTGTTCAGTAGAACCTCTGATGCAAATAACTTTTGTCTGGTTTTCTGAGCATGTTTTTGGGTTGGGTTTGTTTTTTGTTAATATAAGGAAATCAAGTAGGTCACTTTTAGTTTTCTTTTTTTTAATTTTATTTATTTATTTATATATATATATATATATTTGGTTATTTTTAGTTTTCCTTTCATTTAGTAATTAAAACATGGATAGCACAGATGGATAAAATAATATAAAATGTTTGGTTTTATTGAATTTGTCTTTTCAATGTCTTATTTCTTTTACATACATTGATAAATACATTACAAGTGTGAACTAATGAAGCTCTGGCTAAAGAAAAATAGAAAAATAACTTCTCTGAAAACATTTGTATCTAATTGGGCAATGACTGGTCGATCTGCCAAATGACATTATTTTAAGTTATTTTCACTCTGTCCTCTAGATGGCAGTGTTCCCTCAGTTTTTGCTAGAATGATATGATAGTTTTTTGGGTTTTTTTCCAGACTTCATCCTTGGTCCTTGTATGTAATTTCCCCAGCACACTGGAAATGTCTTCTAGACTGTTAAATGTATAAACTATTGGGTTTGATTGCAATAGCATTTGTAGAGAGAAAGAGTAGCATTGTTTAGGGCTTATCACCAACATTTGGCACTGTTCAGTATCTTGCAGAAATTTCAGCAAAACAAAGACTTCATATTTACATTTATAGCATTAATCAGACGCTTTTATTCAAAGTGACTACCATTCCCTAACTACATTCTCCCTGGAACAACTTGGGGTTAAGGGTCTTGCTCAGGGACCCAGTGGTGGTGCTGAAGGTAGGATTCAAACCTATGACCGATTCAAACCAAGGCAAGTATCCTACCACTAAGCCATCACCAACCCTAATGTACTTAACTGCTTACATCTTACTGCACGATATATGCAGTTAGGGTGAAATAATAGTTTTTTTCTGCATCGCTATTTGCATTTGCACTGCTCACTCGCTCTGCCTCACTCTTACTCCTTTTCATATTTTTCTTTTCTAATTTTTTTTTTATTCCCACTGAATAGACTTGTTGTCAAGGTTGTCATCTTCAGGCTGTTGATTCACTATTATTTCTTATAAAATGTCAGTTTGATAAATAGGCTAGATACACACACTTTAGGCATATTTGCACTTTGGGTCAGAGCTTAAATGTCTCAAACAGTCTTTGATGACTAATCAAAACAGTGGTGTATGTGATGTTTGTGTACGTTAGCATGTGTCCTGTGTGTTTCTTTGAATTCTGGCAGCCTAAACGGTAGATGTGTGAACATTATGCACTGGTCTCTGAGTCCAATGCTGACTATGCAAATCTGTTTAAATCTTGGTTTGTCGTATACAGACTTGGGGAGACTTTTAAACATTTTGTTGAACTGTCCATCTAGGTGTAGTCTAATGGTTTCCCTATGTTAATAATTAGTATTATTTACTTATCGCTTTCTCTCACATTATGTGTGTGTGTATATTTGTGTGTGTGTGTACCAGATGGGTAGGTCTTGGGAACAGTTAAATGACAAATTTACTTTGTGTATCTGATTTTCAGCATCACCAGTGAAGCTGGAGCATCAATCTACAGTGTCAGTCCAGAGGCAATGAAGGAGATGCCAGACCTGGACCCAAACCTGAGGAGTGCAGGTGACTGCCACCTATTCACTTCCTTTAAACAATGTAAACACTTTAAAAATACAAAATTTCTGTAGTTTTACATTTGCATAATGATAACTGAATTACTGTCAAATACAGTTCATTCCTGGAGTGCACCAAGAACATTTCAGCCTTTTTTTTTTAAATTTTTTTTTTTACAAATAGGTAATTTTTATTTATTTATTTATTTATTTATAAATGCCAGCTAGGTTCAACAATCAAGCTATTTTTGGCAGAACATAGTTTTGAATTTCAGAGATACTGTATTTTTTTTAAATAAAACCTTTGAGCCAAAAAAGAAAGTGTGGATGATGGAGTTGAAGGAGGGTAGAAATGTTACTTGAGGCAACACACAAAATATTTAAACAGCTTTTTAGTTAATTTCGTTCAATGGTGACATGTTAATAGTGGGAACTTTGTTCCATTTTGCTGCAGTAACAGACTAGGAAGGTTTGTAGGAAGACTTTACGCTATATGTTTAACGGCACTGTAAGAATTTGTTGCTTTCAGCCACAAGAGCATTTAGAGGTCAGGTATTGATGTTGGATGATTTGTTCTGGATCACAAACTTGGACTCATCCCAAAGGTGTTGGATAGTGTTCAGTCACTTCAGAGAATGCACTTCCCAGTGCTGGAGGGCTTTGGGCCCCTCTAGCTGTTGCATAGCATTGGGTGTAGTGACCTTCTGCTCCTGTGTGAAGGATCTTGAGCATCCAAGTCTACTTGTAATATTTTCCAATGGAGATAAAACAAGCTGTGTGTGTGCAGTTGTGTCTTTTTAATTCACACTCTTTAAAATAGCTGAATTTACTTATTAGCAGAGGTGTCTGGATGCTTTTAGACTTAGTGTTTTATATATATATATATATATATATATATATATGTGTATATATATATATATATATATATATATGTGTATATATGTGTATATATATATTACATACATACATACATACATAGGGTAAGTATTCCATGCTATTGATTTTACACCAATTTTATGCGTAACGAGTGCACTGTGCGCATATGTTGTATAAAGTGATCTCAAGTTAGTTCAATAGGCAAAAGTAAATTGCACCCGCACTGATCCTTTTTCCCTATAAAAGTATTTTTTTTTGTTCTCTGCCTCAACACATCTGATCTGAGCATGTCTCATGAAAAAAAGATGTCTTATTTAGCTAGCAAACATTAGGTTTACATTGCCTTTTGTTTCTCATGTTGATGCATCACTTTTTACAAGAATCATCATTTTAGGTTTTTAAATGGCTTTTGGACCAATCAAAGCCAGGGCTCTGAGTGACTTTTGTTTTTCTTACTATTTGTGGCATCAGCTAAGTGAAAAATATTACTTCAGAAATATACATGCCAATTATAAATGCTTCACTATCTACTTCATGTGTGATTTCTGTTTTTATGGACGACTCTTAACGCAGTTAAGCCATTTTGGCATGAATGTCATACTTTCATGTGCACACAAGGATTAATCACAGCCTTTTGTATTTATACAAAAAGTAAAATAATAAAAGATGCATTTTTTAAGTTTTGTCAGGAATCCTGTTTTTCATTCTTTGTGGGTTTGGGTGTTTGACAACCAAAACTGAAGCTATATGCCTATTCTGCTCTTTTTTATATTTAGAATAACTAAAGGAATACTCAGATGTGACCCTATTAAATATTGACTTCATAATCAGATGTAAGATTTCCATCTTCCATGCTGGGACAGAAACTCATTTTTGACTGAGAGCTGTCAAAATATTGTTGTTATCTACCAGATCCTAAAAATTGCTCTGTACAAGCGTCAGCCCTGCAGTTGTGTCTTACCTGTCTTTCCTGCTCAGCTCTGTCTGCCATTTCAGTCTGCGAGTGTGCTGTATCTAACAGTGATTTCACGGATGGTTGCCTCTAGGCCACATCCTTACATCAGATTTGTTTTAAGGTCAATAACTTATGCCATGCTTCAACAATGACAACTGGCTGCCTCTAGATTTTTGTTGTGAAGTTACATGCCTTGCATTATTTGCAGATAGTGCTATTTACAGAAATCTGTATAACTCGTTACGTTTCTGTGAAACAGGGCTTTTCAAGCCTTGACTCTGTCATAGACCACACAGGCATTCACTCTGCTATCCCAAACACAAAAAGTGCATAGAAAAGTCTGGAAGTGGCTCAAACGCTCTCAAAAACAGGATCTGAGAATTATTCCAGACTTCCTCCATAAAAGCAGTAAATCAGTGTGGGATTTATCGTAAATTTTCCTCTGGTCAAGTGTAAGAGCGAACTGGGGAGCTATATTTATCCTTTTTACGAAAGCCATAAGAAATCGCACCACATTTTACAAATGTGTGTGTGTGTGGGTGTATATGTTTGAGTGTGATTGTGCTTGTTTCTGGATGTTTTCAGGCATTGGGTTTAATTTATTTTGTGCTGAATTATGTTGTATAGTTAGAAAAAGCTTATTAATATTAGCTCATAGCTCATTAGACGTTGGTACCCCTCCTTGTCGGAAGAGACCGCTGGTGTGTATACAGTGCACAACACAAGAGGTGGGCGTACTCCCGTCTAAAGGGGAAAAGGTAAAGGGAGACATTTGGCTGACCCTCTCATGCAGCGTGACTTACAATCATTAGTTATATGGACAGTCCCCCTAGAGCAACTGATGGTAAAGGACAAGATGGTAGAAAGTGGGGTCTGATCCTGTGACTTTGTGGTCATCGGATTCACAGGCAAATGTTTTTCCCACTAGGCTACTGCCACCCATAAAGCACTGTCTCTCTTCTCTGATGAACCGAAACAGCTTAGAATCTTTCCTTAATCTGCTCACTTATTCATTTCCTGCAGTGTGCTTGTGTTGTTCTTTTAACACTATCACCAAACATGCCATTTTTATTTCCATTTCTGTTTGGCTAGTTCAGCCAAAAAATAGCAGCGTTGCAGACGAAAACCCGCAGATCTTGTTTGTATATTTGCATGATCATAGCTGGCCCTACCAGTTTTATTGACTTGTAAATATGTAAGAAGTTTTGGGTTAAACTAAGTACTCCAAATAGCACGCTGAGATGTGGCCCACTACAGTAGGGATTTGCTTGAAATTTTTTTCATTGCCTTTCATCACAACAAAAATAGCTTTGTCATCTGAAATGGTGTTTTGAGCTTGTAATGGTAACGAGGGGAAACTTGAAACGTATTAAAATGCTGATATCTATTGTTCTTTGTTTCACCTGCTTTGTCACCTGAGCCCGGCTAGGTTGACTTAATTTGAACATTGTTATCCATGATATCTTCATGGATACTCTAAGGTCACTCTTAAAGATATGCATATTTGTGCGTTCTTCCTGATCAATGCCTATACCAATTTTGTCACTTGACTTTGTGAATTTTCAAGCACACACCATATCAACTTGCCTGGATTAGGCAGCCTGTGATGTAGTCATTATAAGATCAAGACATTTAAAAATGTATCTTTGTTAATATGGACAAGACAAGACTCACAAGCTGTTACTGTTAAGTCATTGTAATATACTGAAGCAGATGGTGTCTCTCAACACTGAGCATGTTACTCTGTGTGCCTTTAGAGAATTTGTGGTCCATCAGTGTTTGTGGGAATAGAGAAGTACGTAGGTGGGTATTGGACTGGCAGGCAGACTATTCGTAATACCTGCAGTGCTAGGTGTGGCTGAGACTTTAAGTGGGTGATTGCGGGTGGAGGTGGGCTGCTGCAGGATGATTGCCATGCCTCACTCTGCGTCTCTGCATTGAACTCAGTGGGAAGTTGCTGCCTGGAATAATATTTGCACAGGGATGGAGTTTCAGCACAGGCCTTGTACAGCATACACAAAAGCACCCCTCTCTCTCATTTCTCTCTCTCTCTCTCTCTCTCTCTCTCTCTCTCTCTCTCTCTCACTTTCTCTTCCTCTCTCTCTCCCTTTCTCGCTTGCTCATTCTCTCAAGTTTGAAGTTTTCTCAGGTTTGTGCTCTGCATGTCTGTCTTAATGTCCTGTGTCTCCTGTTTCTCTCTGCTTTTGATTTTCTCTTCTTTCCAAGTCCTGTTTTCATATTCATGCTCAGTTCTTCCTTACAAATCAGTCACTGACAGACAGCTAAACAAAAGCATGCTATTATTTTATAATCCATTTTTTCTGAATTATGAGTAGATATTACTAAGATATTATTTTAATTTATTATACATTCATGTGTTGAATTTTTCCCCCCATTTTCTTGTCGCTTGGTAATAGCCTGAGGTTTGGATTCACAACTGTCCGTACAGAATCCAAATTGAATATGAATTATGTTTAATGTAAGTTCTGTGTAATACATATAACTAATAGCTCTAATAGCAGCAACAGCTCTAGGCTTTTACGTCTTAAATCTTGTACGTTTCTGAATCAGATTTTGCCTGTTCACTCTCAACAAAGCAAAACTAATACAACAAGTGCATCTAACTGCTCCCCACATTTTATGATATTATTTTTGGCCTGTGAGCAGATTGTGTTGCCAAAGACTGCTCACAGGCCTGTCACATTTTATTCCTTCTAAATTGGGCTTTTATTTTTTTGTAATTGCATTTTTATTTGTGTCTGTTTAATCAGACCCATAAACCATTGCTCCCGTCTTTGCTTAGCTCTTGAATACAAAACTTACTGGGAGGACAAAATGTGTGCACATGTATGTAGGGTTTCTCTCTCTCTCTCTCTTTCTCTCTCTCTCTGTCTCTCTGTCTCTAATGTGTTTGGTTTGGGGCATGCGATGGTATATTCATCTGTGGCTAAGGCTGTTAAATGATCCTGTCATATGTTCGCACTTAAACATCATTGCATGTTTGTTGATTTTTCTTTTCCAATCTCTCAGCCAAGAACCGAACTGAAAGGCTTTTAAAGAGTTCAGATGTAGTTTTGTTAAATGAGGGTCACATGAAAACTATACCCCACTGAAGCTGATGAATCTGGCAGTGCAGTAATTCATTTGAACTGGTCAGCTGTATCTCTATCAACAGCGGTGTGTTAATTACCGTACTGTGAGGTGCCAGACGGTTTAGTCTTGGGACCCATTTCATTTTTACTAACTCTTATGTTTCTTCTTTATTTAGTTCTATATTTTAAATCTTTGATCTAAGGATTACTTATGACTGCAGCACCAGTATCTCACTGGTGGTTTGAGAAATGTTCCAGCTGTTCAAGCTTATCAGATGACATGTCCTGTATTATGAACATTACTTGACATAATAATTTTGTTGTATTGCCTTTGACTACATGCTTAATATCGTTCATTTTGAGGTTCACCGGCAAGAACAGATTTCCACATTTTGGTTTGTCTGGTTTTTAATCACATTAGCATTTTTTGTCATGAATATGTATGTCTTCTGTTGTTCTATTGTGAGTGTAATTGTAATTATAATATGGGGTGGGAGACCCTCACACATGAGCCTGTAATTAGTTTTACCTGTAAATTTTATTAGTGTAATTAATGAACCTGTGTGGAGTTTTCCATGCCATGCAGCCTTTGCAGACAATTTCTCATCTGCATAGTTAATCTATGCTTAATCAGATCTGCTGGTTTATTAAAGGAGTAATTTTGCTGATCCCTTGAGATGGTTGTCTCTCTGTTTTCTGTCTCTGTGTTCCTGAGCTGAGAGTGGCCATTGAGAGAAGATTTTTAATGCTCTTGTGTGATGTGTGTTTCTTCTCAGTTTCAATTGGAAGGCGTGTTCAAGACCCTTTGGCTGAGTTGGTGAAGATTGACCCTAAACACATTGGCATCGGTACTTACCAGGTCAGTCACTGGCATATTATGAAATAACATAGTTAGGCTGTGTAAGAGCAAAATGATTTGTGAACAAAAAATGCGACTTTAAAAAAAAAATCTAATACTTTTGAAACAAACACTGCTGAGACAGAGGTAATAGCTGTGATTAATCATTTAAGTAAAAGGTACTGGGGGGGGGGGTGCAACCTGAATTTTGGCATTAGTCAAAAGACATCCTAGCCCAAGTCACTCCTTACACAGTTGTAAAATCATAAAAACACAAACAAACAACAGAAAAAAGAAAGCTCTCTCACTCATACGCCGCATTACTGCATGTTCTTCCGCCACTCACAACTAAACTAGTTCGCCCACGTAGTCTGTAAATATGACGCTAACGGTGTAAGCTGCAAGGGAGTGAGTGTCATAAACTCAGTGTCGTATGTCGAGACTGTCCATAATCCAAGGAACTCCTGTACAGAACAATGGACTGACTACATTGAACACAGTAATGCTACTCATGTCTGTTGTAGGCAACATTATTAGTCAACACTATTCTATTCTTTTGAACATAATCTTTATTAATCTTTAACACTGATGGCGTTCAACAGTCACTTTCGACACTGAAAGTGTGATGCATTATTTCCATACATGTATTTGTGTTTTGACACTACTCAGATCTTTAGAGTAATGCTAGACTCTTTCCCAACTGCCGAACACTGGTCTTAAATTGTGAGAAATAGCTTCTCTAAACAGGAGGCAGCTGGACTGGTGAGCTTATCCGCTCTCCTGTCTGTTTGCTTTTGCTGTCTCATGTTGTGCGTAATCCATTTTTCTGACACAATTAATTCAATTAAGTTTGCTGGTAGCATCATATGTTGACTCTAGACTGCGGCCCATTTGTATCCTCCCCTCACTTTCTCTGTCTTCCTCCTTCTGTCTTGCCGTTCTGCTTCCTTGCTCGCTTGCTCTCTTTTAGTCTTTCCCTGTCTTTTATTGGAAAACGTGGCCTTCAACTCTGGAGAAACACTTGGCAAAATAAATGCAGATTAGTTCACTCCAGAAGCGGTTTGTTGTTGTTAGGAGGCTGGCGATAAAGGACGGGTGAGGGTTGTGTGTTTGTGTGTTCTAAGATTGTACTGTGTGTGTTGTGCCTCATAATGAAAAACATACAATGAGTATATCTGCACCTGAGCAGGGGGAGCAGTAAATCAAATGCTGAAAATGGCAATCTTCAATTAAGCTTATGTTTCCAGTTTTAAAAAAAACTCTTATTTATAATGATTTTTAAAAGCTAAGAGTTATGATTATTATTATAATTACAGCTACAATTGTATTTGGTCTAAAATCAAACATACACAGTAGTTTAATTAAACTCCATTTTACAGTCTAATATGATTGTTGATTCTCAGATGTCATAGTTTAAATCCTCAGACAGCAGAAACGCAACGATGTCTTACAGGGCTGGTATCATGGAAAATATAATCTTTTAAAATATATGGGTCTAATTTACTATGTCAACATACACCCCTCAGCCAAAATATTTAAACCACCTGCCTAATATTGTGGACATCCCCCTGGGACCTCTAAAAGAGCTGTGTCCCATTGCGACCCTCTAGACCTGTGAAGGTGTTCTGTTGTATCTGGCACCAAGATGTTATCAGCAGGCCAGATTGTATAGCACATCCCACAGATGCTTGATCAGATTGAATTTGTCAGTGCCTTTGACTCTTTGTCAAACCATTTCTGCAGTATACCAGAAATGGTATACAATTTCCTTCGGGATAAATAAAGTTTTCTGATTCTGATTCTGATCATTATCCTGCTGAGGGAGGCCACTGCCATTAGGTAATGCTGTTGTCATTAAGTGGTTTTCTTGGTGTGTAGCAATGTTTAGGTAGGCGCTATGTGTCAAATCAACATTTGCATAAATGCCAGGACCATAAGGTTTCCCATCAGAATATTGCCCTGAACATCTCGCTGCCTCTGCTGGCTTGTCTCTGTGCTACATTCTGCTAGCTAAATGCACACTTAATTGCTGTCTTCATCAACGAGTGAGAGTACTTTGTTTACTCTACTTGGTTACATTTTAACCCAGTGCTCACACATTTACCAATAAATGCACAAACTTGTGCTGGGCCGTTAACGGTGCTAACGCGCAAGATTCTTATCGCGCGAAAAAAAAAATGCTGTTAACGCCCCCATCTCTCCGGACAGAGTGAGCTGGGTCTACACTACGCAAGCTATGATGAATTTCACCTTAATATTTCAGTGACTTGACCAGTTCACGCACGTTTTAAACCTGTCTCTGTCTCTCCCCCGGACCGAGTGAGCTTATCTTGTTCAGGCACATTTTAAACCCAGGGCTTAAAGTATTCCGGCACTGTGCCGGATTTCCGGCGTGCGGCCGTGAGGGGAAAAATTTTTTTTTTAAAAGCCAGCGCATGGGGTTTAATATTTTCGAGCCAATTTATTTCACCTACCAGTCATATGAGAGGAACGCAGCTTTAACTAACGTTACAAGC
>JBBPDH010000144.1:9229501-9239839 GCA_037974565.1 Clupeocharax schoutedeni
TGTGTGTGTGTGTGTGTGTGTGTGTGTGTGTGTGTGTGTGTGTGTGTGTGTGTGTGTGTGTGTGCGTGCGTGCGTGCTAGCAAGCAAGCATGTGCACAGGGGATTGAATGTGTATATTATGTTAATTGTGAAAAGGCCATAGGCATTTTGTTCTGTTTGTATGCATTGTATGCTATTATATATTCAGCTTCACCCTCAAGCAACTTTAAAACACACAAACACAGATTACATTCACATTAGGTATTAGATTTAAATTAATTTCTCCCACTAGCACACTCTTCTACACATCATCTGTCTATAGGTCTATGTTGCTGCCCTTTAATGAAAGGCACTTCTGTTGGATTTTCCCCAAACTAAAGAGGTGATTCCAGGAGCCAAGTGCTGAATCTCACACTGTACGCTGCTCTCCCTTAAATTTTAATACTCTATCATGTGATTTTGACTCTGATGTTTGGCGCAGAGGTCATCTGAATATCTTTAATCATGCTGCGCCTGTGCATGCGGGTGTTTGTTTTGAAACACATGACATCAAAAGAAGCTGGATTGTATATAGAGCAAGCATTATAGAGCAAGTCTTTTACAACTGTGGAGTTCCTAAAACAGCCTCACTGGTCACTGACATATTTTGCAGGTACACATGTGAAATGGGTTCAACTTGAAGTGGAGCTTTATCAAGTAAAACCTCTTGTTTGTTTGTTTTTAATGTCTGTTAGTGTAGGCCAGGGATCCACAAGTACATGTGCATATTCTTGTCAGGCCTGGATACATTTTTTTTACAAAATAATTCCCATGCAACACTTTTCCAATGCAACGGCATATATTTGCATAGTGTTCCTCTTACCCCAGATGTGTTTGTTCAACCAAGAGATATTTGGTATCTAAATATTATTTCTTTAGTTTAGCTGTGCAGCTGTGAAGGGGATGTAGCTACAAACTCTAGAACGTACCAATAGTTTAAATGAAAATACATCACCAAAACTGCTTCCAGATCTTCATTAAGGTTGCACAAGCTTGTCAGTGCCTAAAACTGCCTTAAAAACAGTGTCTATAGGACTTATATGGACGTATTTAGCATGGCTAAGTGTGCTTGAGTAGTTAAAGTTAAGGAGTAGTTAAAAGTTTGTATAACTGAATTCTGCCTTTACCAATGTGGCCAGATGAAAAAGAGGTTAAATTTGTTTTAAAAACACATTGTACAGAACAGGGCCGTATGTGTCTGTTCTGCACATGATCTCAACTATCCATAAGTTCCATAGCTGACTAAGCACAAGTTCAAGTTATCTCCAAGTATCTGAAGAAGAGTCATCATCTTACTGAGATGCTAAAGATATATAACCACTTTACCCCATTTCTACCATGACTTTTAACAACAGTAACGTCTTCCATATGGTTAAGAGTCCCTATGTAATTCAGACAAAGACTGGTCAGAATTCCCCACTTGCTCCTAATTTTCTGTCAGTTTTAGATTCTGCTTTGTGGTTTTCTTCCCTTTGAATTCCATCTCCATTTTAAAAAATGTCTCCAAAGTGTGAAAAGTTCGGTTGGATTAACTTTATCAATTCCCTGCGCTTAATGGAAAACCCCTGCGAATGGACTTTGAAGTGTCACAGACGCGTTCCAACAAAAACAGGCTCCAAACTTCTCTCCATCTCTCCTGAGGCGAAGCTATCCACGCTCTACTGCTTTCCTTGTCTCTTCTCTCAGACCGACATGAAGACCACAAGGTATTCAGGGTTAGGATTTGACCACCACTTGCACAACACTGGCCTTGTGGAAAGACTTGTTTTCAGAGCGTGACTTTGACAGCACTTAATAACATTCAGATAATTCTCCTTTTAGATGGATTCTAGTGTGGTCACGTGGTTTGCAAAAACAACGTGGACCATTGAGTTTGGAAGTGAAAACTGTGGTACTCTGGTGTAAAAATGGCAGTATTACTGGCATATGTGGACTTAAGAAAAATGTTTTTGGGCAAATTGAAAATTGTGCATGCTTAATTTCTGCATTCTCCTATTTATATTTACACTAATACAGCAGTGGATTTCTAATAAACTATTTAAGAAGTGAAGCATTCTCACTTGTCTCGCACTCATAAAGACACACACATCACATAAAGCAAGCCTGGTCACTCTTTCCAGCACGACGTGTCGCAGAGTTTGCTGAGGGCTGCGCTGGACGGTGTGGTGCAGGAGTGTGTGAGCTTCGTGGGAGTGGACATCAACATCTGCTCTGAGACGCTGATGAGGTACAAGCCAAATAGTTTCCAGCAGCAGTCACAACATGGCAACTTCACACTCGCCTCCCACTACTGCTCACCGCTCTGTTTAGTCTGACACCCCACTCAGTCTGAGCCAGACTGCAGCCATACACACCTACAGACCTACACACACACTTGCAAGCAAGTTGTTTTACTCATTTATATTCACATACTCACACTCCAACTAAGTCTCTCTCTCTCACTCTCTCTCTCTTTCTCTCACTCACTCACACACTCCCACAAACACACACCCACAAACACACACACACACACACACACACACACTATGGTAGGATTTTTCAGTTACACAAATTCCAGCAAACACGGTCCAAAGTTTTTCTTAAATGTGTTAACAAGGAGAGGTCTGCAATCATTAGAACCTATTAACCTATTGACTAGTTACTGTAATTAATGTTGTTTGTATTTATTTTAATATAAATGGGGGGAACCATGTAGCTGCCCAGCCAAACATATAAATCTAATTTTCTCAGATGTCTAATTGTTTAAGACTGTATATTTTTTGTATTCTTTACACACTGACCTGTGCAATTATAATATCTGTAATGGTAAAATAGTCTTAACAAGTTATTGCAAAATGTTTACTTTGCTTGTAATATGAGCTTGAATAATACAACTGCAACACAAATATCAAACAAGGTGCTGTGTCTGGGCGCACCATCTGTTTAAACTCTTTTCACAAACTTTATTTCATGAACACACATGGGATAATTACAGTGATATACGCACTACCCCATACCAAGAAAATGAAAGCTAAGTACATATTATTGGAGCGTTCATTTTGTTGAAGGTGGTCAAGCTCATGCTACTGCATTTGAAAACTGAAGGACGTCATGTAGGGCCAGAAATGGTGGGGTGTGAGATCAGGTCATCTGTTTACCTGACTTTAAATGAGCTCGCAGCTCCAGAACTCCAGACTCACACACTCAGACTCACACTCTGCACGTTCATTGCTGCAGTGTTCAGGCCTTATTTATAAGTGATGACATACTATGTTTACTTAGCTGCTTTTGGCGGGAGCTGTCACTTTAAATTGCTCGCACCATGTTACTGAAAAATGTTCAAAGCCTGCCTGTTATATATGAAAAGGTCACAAAGATGAGCTCTTCGGAAACCTTTTGCTAACTCCCTTGGAAAAATGTTCCCACTATTTGTATTAATCTATTACACATGAATATGTAAGGATTAGATTAGTCTGAAATAGAATTTCCATGCCAGTGAGTGGGTATTCAAAGTACAGTCTTTCACTCAGAGTATATAGTGAAGAAAAGGGTATTGACATATGAGGAAATGACTAATACCAAAAATAAGCAGGATCTAGAGGTTGCAGTTAGAAGAGAATGACTTGAAAAGTGAAAGAGCAATCCCTATTCAGAATTCAAAATTTAGGACTGACTGTGATGTGTGTTACAAGTAGAGATGGCACAATACTGATGTTGAAACGATGCGCATCGGCCAATACCAATGCACATCTAATTTCAATAAGTACACTTTAAAATTAGCTGTATTTAATGAAGGCATCGTACAGGATGAAATTCAAAGCTAACTATAGGATTATTTCAGGCTAATTGTTTTTTTTTTGCGCCCACCAACACAAATGAATACTGATATGCCTTGTTTAGTTACAAAGTTTGTAAAAAAAAAATAATAATAAAAAAAGAAGAATTTACAATAGGCGAAGAAAAGAGTATTGTTATGAGAACAGTAATTTGAGCAGCTAGTTGTTTGTTGGCAGGCATGTTGCAGGTTTGAATGCGGGTCGGGCACGAAGCATAGTGGAGTGGAGAGAGAAGAACGGACCCTTTCGGAACCGAGAGCAGCTAAAACTGGTGAAAGGCCTCGGCACGAAGAGCTTCCAGCAGTGCGCTGGATTTATCCGCATCAACCCTGAGACTGTTCGCAGGTACTGCACTACAGCTAAATCTGCTCTGTGGGATTATTATTAGTTCAAACGCTCAGAATCCAATTTTTGGCAGGGAAGATTTTCTTGAAGCCACATAAAATACAGCATCTTCCACACATTTTATGGATTCTGTGTTTTTAGTTTTCCATACTGTAACAGGTAACGTGGACAGATTTAATGAACCATGATGTGTCAACAAAGCCTTGCATGTTTTCTGAGTAACATCATTCTATTGTATTATTCACACTTTGGGTTATTGTAATTTTAATCCTGAAATCTACAACAATTCCAATTCTAATGCATTAGTCTAACAGTGGGGCCTTACTTACACAGACACACAGCCACATACATACACACAAACAAGCACAAAGTCATATTATTCAGTTTTATTTCAAGTTGTATGACACAGTTTTGAAAAATATACAGCATTTTGATGTTTCCATACTGTTCAGTATGACCAGAAGTAAGAGGATGTTAGTTTCACATCCAATTAACTGTGTTTAGCTGCTATTCCAACTAAATAGCTCTAAACTTCTCTGCTGTCTGGTTTAAATAGTTATAGGTTCAGTGAAAATACGGAATCCTCAGCTACTGAGAAGCCAGCAGCTAAGAAAAGCAAAGCCAAAACCTCCAGCAGTGTCTGTAACCAGCCTAACCCTCTGGACCAAACGTGCATTCACCCTGAATCCTACAGCATCGCCATGAGGTGAGGGCACTCTACTCTAACTCACTGTTCTATGTACGTGGACACTCTGCTTAGCCACAGCCCACTGATGGCTTGGATGGTAACATGTTTTTCATTGTTTTGCTTTATTTATTACTGATTTTGAGTAAATTACATAAATGCAATTAATTGTATAAAAGTTACTTTACAAAAGAAATGTTCTTACTGGTTGAAGAAAGTGTTTTAAGGTTTGGTCATAACATTTTAGAACAGCATGAACTGCAACTGGCATTTGTTTAAAAAAAATAAAAAGACAACAGCAAAAACAGAGAATTATTCCAACAGTGACGATATTCATGAACCCATGTCCTAACATTGTGTAAAAGTGTGTGCGCGCACAAAGGGTAGTGTGAAGAACTGCTGCTGCTCACATAAAAAGCACATTGAGCATGTGCTGCTGGCTCTGTGGCTGTGAATGAGAGCTGTGCCTGCAGCTGTGCTGAGTCTGTTTAGACTACTCGTCTCTGACACTTGTGATAGCCTATGCCAGGAGATGTGTCTGTGCGGAAGCTTCGAGGGCTGGACGCATGACAGCTGCAAGTGAAGTCAAAATGAATGTGTCCGTGTGTGAGGACAAATTTTGACTGAATGAACGTGAGTTAGTCACACTAATGGTTGTTGTGGACAAAATGCTTTAGTCCCAGCTCAGCTTTAGGGTGAGGGCTTTCTTCACTCACCACCTAGTCTTTTCACAGGCCTGTGTCTATTTTTACTCAGTAGGTCTGTATTTAAATGCACTTGTGCATTACAAGTGGGTGATATAAGATAGAGCCAGCATGCTAGTAGATAAGCATGCTGTGGAGTGAATTTGGCAACACAGTTTATTCTGGCATCCCATTCGTCCTTGTTACTGTAAGTTTATTTTCACATTTTTAGCATATGAATTAATTCCTGAACAAACCGAAGCCCCTTTTTTGAATAATTTACAGTAACCTGTACGGTTGCTTTCGAAAACTCCCACACACATAATGTGGGTGTGTGTGCTGGTCTGCCAGCGCTTGGCTTGATCTGTCGTCAGAGGCGTCTGTAAAGGTTAGAGGTCTAACAAAGCCACTTAGGGGCATGGAGAGGGGAATAATCACCCTGTCATATCCTCCCTCCTCTCTCTCCTTCTGTTTGTTTTTCTTTCTCTCTGTTCGGCTTCATTTCCTACTAAACCAGGCAGAAAAAGCCTCCCTCACAGTCTCTAGTATTATCGAAGCTCTATCGTTACCAAATGCTGTGCTAATGGATGTTCTTTTAGACTCCAATTGTCATTGTGAGCTTGGGTCTATTTTTCTTGGAAAAACAGGATTTGATTAAACATGGCCACCAGCAGCGCTGAGTTCGTAATGTAGCGCCCGGCTAATGTAGCGGACTTAAAACAAGGGTTTCCAGGAGGTGTGGGAGGAATTTGGGGTATTACTAATAAAGTGTGCCAAAAGTGAAGGCCGGACATTTGCCAGAGCTGGAACCAGAGAGCTAATGATGCAAGCAGGACGTCTGAACGATGGCTTTATAATGATGATGACAAGCTCGACAGATTCCCAACAATCTGCAGCCCATTTCTGCATTGGATTCATCAGTCTTTTTCGTCTGTCGTGCTCGCGCTCTATTTCGCTCACTCTCCTTCATCCTCTTACGTGTTATTGGATGCAGGCCTCTCTCATGCTTTTTCACTTCCTCTCTCAATCGTTGCCCCATGTGTCTGAGCACTTAAATAAAGCAGTTAATGTGAGCTCACAATTCAATAAAAATCTTCCCGTCTCACTCACAACTCGGCAGTAAGGAACGGGACCGTTCTTAGGTTATACCGGCCTGTGAGATTGCTGTGGACAGGAGAAAAGAGGGCTGAAATCAGACACACATTGTGCCTGTGCAAACGTGTGCCCACCCTCCTCTCACTGTGGGGGAGATTGTTGCACGATGGCGGCTCTGAGAAGCGTGGGCCAGCAGGCGGTAATGGTAGATCGTGTTGCTCTAATGTGATGAACCTGATACCCTTAGCCCTACCACTGGGAAGCACTTCCCACACACACATGCACAAATGCTATGCTGGTGACCCCCGATGGGTTTCTAAAGAATGGTGTGAATTTAGGTTTAAAAAAAAAAAACAAAACTGGGTTTGTGAGCCAGAAGTTCCCATTTATTGGTTTCTGTTGAGCCATTCCCATGAGATAAATTGCTGACATGGAAAGGAATACATAGAAATAGATTATTTGAATTGTAAAACACAATATGAGGGAAAAGATTATATGAGCTAATCATTTTTAGCACATATTGGTGAAATATGGATCTAGTGAAATGGATACATATAATGATGCTGGATCAGTACCACTAGAAGGATTGCCTGGAAATGCAAGACAAGGCAGAAATGCTTATGGAAAAAATGTTTATTTAATTAAAAATTGTGATGCATGTTATCAGAATCAGCATATGATTGTTTAAATAAATATGTGCCACTGGACTAATGAGTTTGTGGCACTAGGAGGCTATCAGTTGCTGTCATCGATTCAGGTCACATGTTGGTAGATATGTGGGCGGCTGGGTGGCCTACTGGTTAAGGCATCCGCCCTGTGACCAGAAAGTCCGGGTTCGATCCCCAAGACCGCTAGGCACCGCCGAGGTACCCTGCGCAATGTACCGTCCCCGCGCACTGCTCCCCGGGCGCCATGTTCTTGGCTGCCCACTGCTTCACTCGGTGAATGAGGTTAAATGCAGAGAATTCAATTTCCTCCGGGATAAATAAAGTATTCAAATTAAAAAATTCTAATTCAAATATCAGTCAACTATGGATTAGTATTAGTTTGGAAAAATATTTTTGTCTCCTTGATATTTAACTCTAAAGCACTGGTTACTGTTTACTGTTAGTTTGCGGATTGACTGAATATGATCTATTTTATACTACAAACTTTGATGCTGGTGGACCTACTGTAAAGGCACCTCCTCCATGGAGTAATAGAGAACAAATACTCCGTCCCAGTAGCTGTGTCTGGAGAGCCTCTCTCTTAGGGCCCACCCTGTGTCCTGTAGTGGAGCAGGGGGCCTCCTCTTTGCTGCTCCTCAGCAGAGCTGCTTTTCATTAGGCTTAGTGGAGAAGCTGTGCTGTGCTCTACTCACTCTTGACCACTCTAGCTCCCGCCTCCCCCTAAACACAAACACACCAGGGGGAAACCCGAGACCCCAGCCTGATGGGCTGCCGCCCTCGCCCGAACGCCGGCTCTTCATAAATCAGCTGAAGTACAGCCCCACAGCTCTCTCAGGTTGGGCCGCTTGGTCCCTGAGCTCCGGAGAGACTGCCACAGGCACAGCGGCACTGAAGAACCAGGGGTGGGGCGGTTGACAGGAGCATGTGTGCTGTTAAGAGTGAGGCTTTATCAACAGAAATTGTACTTTAAATTTGAACTCCGTGTCCAGACAAAGCCTCTGACTATTATTGTATTTTGTCCTTTATATATTTGGGTGCAATGGGCTGTGAGTGCTTTAAAAAGTTTTGGTTTGCCTGAAATTTTATTTTACAGTTTAAATTGCCTTAAAATCAAATCAACTTGGACTTAGATTTTAGAATACGTACCTGTGCTCTTTAATATGCTTGAGATATTAAATTAGAGTTTAACATATTGTGTTCATTTGAAGAGTTTTTTTTTTTTTTTCAATTAAAGCCGCCATAGACTGTCCAGCAGCCCTAAGAACACCCTTAATTGTGTTTTGAACACTTTTTTCCTCCTTCAGCTGTCCAAGGTAAAATCTAAATTTACTACGTTTTGACGGAGACATTGCAAGTATTAATAATGTGTTTGTTTTTTCAACCTGATTTTGTCCTCCTCTCATCTTGGGGTCAGATTAGTTAAATTGGTCTGGGTTTAGTAACTGATGTGTTGATCCAGCTATTAAGGGGTGTGCGTGTGCGTGTGCGTGCGTGCGTGCGTGCGTGTGTGTGCGTGCGGCACCTCCCACACTTATTCCAGTGACAACCTGACAGACCTTTTTGAATTTATTGAATGTGACTTTATGTGTATTTCTACATTTTTGGCACCTCGTAACTCCGAAACTAAACACACAGGGAAAGCCACAGCTTATTTTTGTATTTCAGTAGACCCAGAGCTGCTTGTGAACTGTTAGTGATTGCAAAGTAAGCATGAAGCTACATTTGTGGAATTCAGAACCTTTTTTTTCCTTTGGAAGTATAAGATCTTGTGCAGATTACACTGTTGTCTGTTTTAAGAAATGTCCGAAAAGTATCTGAATAAATGCATTTTTAATAAAAAAAAAAAAAAACCTGGAAGTGAAGATGTAGGAAAATGTTGTTGTAGGAGACAGAAAGTGAAGAACAAGGAACTGGCATGGTCACACACGGCTGCTGCACAGTTTGAACACACAGTTTTCAGTTATGCTCCAACACCACAGTCACTGACAAACATTCACGTATTCAGATGAGGCAGTCAAGTATAAAGAATAGTGTGTATGTGTGTGTGTGTGTGTGTGTGTGTGTGTATGGGTGGGGGTATGTGTGTCTGCCTGTCTGCTTGTCTGCCTGTCTATCTACAGGAACATTTGAGGACATTGCATTATTATTTTTGTTGATCTATAAACGTTAGGCCTAGGGTTAGATTTACGCACAGGTTTAGTATGATAATTTATTCTCATGATGCAAAGTAATCATTTTTGAGGTAAATGTCATGTCTGGCTATAGTTTAATCTTTTTTATTTTTTTTTTCTAGCAAAGTTCTCTGAAATGATTAAAAATGATATATTTTGTGTGTATAAGAGTTACTACTTAAGCAACTAGTTCAGATTGTCTATGCAGAAATGTGTCTCTGTATACTGCAGGAAGTGGGTGGAGCCTTAGCCCACCTGCCTTGTCAATCATAACATGGACAGCTGTTGTTGATGGCTGGCGTCAGCCTGCCACGGCGACGGCTATCCATCAACAGCCTGGCTCAGCAGTGTGTCCCCCCATCCTGCATTCCAGAAGAGCCCCAAAGCCCTACATTCCACAGCCACCTCTGGATACACTGACCTCCCACGTTCTCTCTGCTACCCTGCTTGGTTATGTGCCTGTATAAAACTTTGTGTGATTGCAAAATGGTTAAAAAAAAAAACAAAAAAAAACTGCCTAGTACCTGTAAAGTGTTTTCTCTGTGCTATTAGTGAAGTTCATCCAATTTGATTTGACATCGCATTGATTTGAACACTAGTTTTTTTCCAGTCTGTCCATTTATTTCTGAACTTCTCTGCAGACAGACAGGTGACAAAGGAAAAAGGGACAGGGTGCCTTAGTAAGTTGCCAGCACAACTTTGGTCTGGGCATCATGCTTCCAAAATCTATTTATTTAGATGGTGGTGAAGAATGCTCCAGAATAGTGGTCATCACTTTTCTGCAGAAGCTCAATTGATTCTGCATCTTTAATTGGCTGGTCTCAAACATCGATGGGCTGAGCTTCTGTTTATAAATAA
>JBBPDH010000144.1:9244393-9262827 GCA_037974565.1 Clupeocharax schoutedeni
GTGGTGATTTTGCCTGCCCTTTTCCTGGTTCTGGAGAGGTACAGGTCCTGGATGGAGGGCAGGGGGGCACCGGTGATACTTTCTGCTGTCTGATATGGTGTCTGATGGGCTGTCTGATATGGTGAGGGGGAGCAGTGTTGATGGATGTCCCCTGAAATCCACTGTCATCTCTACAGTCTTGAGCATGTTCAGCTCCAGGTTGTGCTGACTGCACCAGAGGACCAGTCGCTCAACTTCCTGCCGGCATGCAGACTCATCCCCTTCCTGAATGAGTCCAATGACGGTGGTGTCGTCTGCAAACTTCAGGAGTCTTACAGCTGAGTTCCTGGAGGTGCAGTCATTGGTGTTTAGTCCTAAGTGTTTATTTGTTTCCTCTGCTTGATCTCTGTCCAGGTTTTTGTCTCAGATCAGTGGTAGCTTGGACCATCTCGGCAGTTCTGAGCTCAAGCAGCAGGTTGAGAGCACTGTAAGGAGCAGTGGTCTGGATGCCTTGGCCCAGTCTCTCAACACCTGCTCTGAGACCCTACAGCTGATTGTGGATGGCATCACTCAGCCACCTGGTTTTGACATACGTCAAGGTAAGAGTGAAAAAAATCAATGTTCTTGATTACTATTTACCAATCTTAGTCATTGTGTACCCCTGAGTTTTCCTTGCTTTAAGATCCACTAACCATTTCTTTCCTATAAAACCTTCATTATCAGCAGTCTGCTTTATATTGTTCTCAAATAAAGGCTTTTAAACACCAAAGGTGATTTATTTATATATTTTTTTTCCAATATCAAAATATTTCATAACTTATGTATCTACATGAATTCATTGGTACTCACAAAATCTGCATCATCATGAGTGGTGGAGCTATTATTACGCTTTTATTTTATTTTACATACCATTATAGCACATTTCAAAATAATTTGTTTCAACCCCCCACTCTTTTTCCTTCCCAGTCAATAGCTGAGACATAGAAAGCCGCCACGTGCATTTTACTGTTCATCCTGTTCATGCATACTTGCATACCACTTATGTCAACCTCTGTGTATAACAGATATTGTGCACATCCAAATTAGTTTTCTGGCACCCTGTTTGCTGACAAAATAAGCTTTGTCTACAAAACATTGTTGTCTCAGATGCTGGATTAGGGACCATATGATAGATCCGTCACATCCATGCTTTTTTGCAAACACCAAAATATTTTATTTATTTATTTAATATATTTATTGTTCGCTTCGTTACATTTAGTGCTTGCAATTTATATGTGTTGGGTTTGGATCTTAAGAAATTAGAAGTTAGATCAACCAGTACGAAAAGGAAAGCAGAATGAAAGGCACAAACATTTTAATAAAGTGTGACAATGGTACTGTGGTCAACTCTAATGTATTTGATCCAACTTAACAGCTAAATAATTTAGAGCATGCAAAACACCAAAATGTGCAAGACGTATGGACCAGAGCTGGAAACACTGACCGATACTTCAAAGATATTAAACATTCTCCTATGTGGAGGCTTTAGTATAGCAATTTATAGAATGTATTTAATGGCTACTGGGAGCATGTTGTAATAAACACAATATATACATGATTTAAAAATGTAATCACATAGATGAGGTTTAATATTGCAGTTCTATGATGTTACATATTGGTTTACTGTGACATCATTTGATAACACCAGATATTGCAGGTAACAGTGAACTGTACTCTTTAAATGCTACATACCTTTTCTCTCTCCACACACACACACACACACACACACACACACACACACAAAAGACCTCACAGACCAAAACACTTCCCCCCCTCATGATTCATAATTCAGACAGATTAAAGAGAGCACTGTCTCTGTCTGGCTCTCTGTCTGTTTCTCTCTCTCACACTCTCTCACTCTTTCTCTCGTGTCTCTCTATCGTCTTCTCCTCTCTGCAAAGTCTGTAAGATCTGGGCGGTGCTCCAAGCTTTTTGAAGTCTCGGCTTGTAATTTGGGGGAAGACCTAAGTTATTAAACTGGTCTTGTCAAGAGATATATCATTAATGGGAGAGCAGTCTGGGTAAAGAGAAAAGCAGAGTAACACTCTCTCAATGGTGAACCCCTCCCCCAGTCTCTCTCACTCCGAAAATAAAATCATGTGAACAACAAATGCCTATGCTGGTTTTAACATTACCCTCAGTCATGCCAGAGGACACTGTTAACTTACTGTGGCTGATGGTAATGTATGTTATGTTCATTATAGCCATCAGGTTGTAATTGAGATTAATGCAATAATGTCCTTAAGCAGACTTTGAGTGGGATGTAATGTATAGTATGATGATTGTTTTCACCAAAATGAAAATGTTACCTTAATGGGAAATTATAGTGCACTTTTTTTTTTTTTTTGATTGTCTCTAGTTGGTACATATCTTGAAATTGTTTGATTGATATGATAACTGATCATTGACACCTTGTTTTTGCCGTATCAATAACAGACATCAATAACATCTTTTATTTTGTTACAGTTACATTTTAAAATAAGTTCATTTTAGAATCGACAGGGTTTAGAGCTTGTGCATGTGTTCATGTTTGAGCAGAGGATCATCAGTCCATGTTTAAACTAAAATGTGATGTTCAATAATCAAATATAGTATCTGTTATAAAATCAGTTATGTTACAATAATTATAAAAGTACTTGTTTACTAGTTATTAGTCAATCTAAGGATTTGTCACGCAGTGGAAACAATGCTGTGAAAAAATATAGAAGTGCATACTTGCCCAAGCATTGCATCTCTTTGTGAACAAAGTTTGTTTGCATGAACAGGGTATTTTTTAGCTGGTGGTGAGATTCTGTGTTTCCATGCCTTGGATCTTGAGTGGTGCTGTTAGCTGAATTTGATTTAATCCATGGAATTCTGGCAAGGTATTTGAGGTTTTATTTGCACAAAATGTTTATGTAGTGAGATACAAAAAAATGCCACATTTATTGCACATTCCAAAGCACATTTTTGTCAGCCACAAACACTGCCTTTAATGCTTTTGAGTTTGTTTTGTCTGTTCATGTTTTGCATATGCAGTTGCATAATTTATTACCGTGATAGGTACCAATGAATCCTATGGAGTGTGCATATCAAGTTACAGAGCTTCCTCATGACACTCACTGTCTGTGGGTCAGAGCTGTGTGCGGTGAAATGGCTAGGTGCTGGCTTTCTCATCAGGAGGTTGCAGGTTCACTTCCCCTGCTCAGTGCCCTGATGAGGCTCACTCTGTAGCCAGCTGTATAAATAGCTGCCATGTGATCCATGCGTTAGGTAAGGTGTCCCGGATAGGAATAATCAGAGATGAATGTTTCCTGAACCACAGAGCCTGTGGAGAGGCCATGTTTGTCTAAACGCACCTTCTAAAAAGAGACAACCAATTCTGCCTCTTCTGGGGGAGAAAGACAGTTGAAAATGACTGGTAGTTTAATTAGTTTTAGGCAGCTTAAGTCCTAGCTTTCTGCAGGTCTTAGATCAATTAAGCTGTTGGACCAATATGTGGCTATTAAATAGTAAATGTTCCTCCTCCTGCTGCTGCTACTACTACTACTACTACTAGTACTACTACTACTACTACTACTACTAATATTAATATTAACACTGTTTCAAAGGTTCTTTAGCTTTCAAAGTTCTGTATGGAACCATGAACAGTTAAAGGGGACATATTTTCTTTTAAAAAAAGGTATAATGAAGTTCTTTGCACAAAATCATTCTCACATAAAGAGATCTCACCAGCTGTATTCTTCACAAGTTTTGGCCCCTTTCCAAAAGAGACATTTCAGGGCAAGTCATTATTTGAAAGTCATTACTGACTTGACTAGTCACGGACAGTAGGAACCGATCCCCCACAATGCTGAAGTTAGCTCCTTGTTCACAGCTCCTTACTCTCTGTCCAAATGGTTTACCTCATGCTTTACCTGCTCAAACAATAGTTATATTGAATGCATAATTCATTATTTTCCTTCATTTACAAGTAATTGTGTGTTACAACTGTTACTGGATTTGTTACAGGATCAAGTAATCAAGATTCATTCTTTTTCTTGATATGTGGTCCAGCATTTTCTAATACATTTTTAAATGGAAATTTTCTTTCTCTTCCCCATTCCTCATCTGCACCCCTTCTCCATCCCATCCACTTGTTCTCAACTTTTTTGCTATCCTACCCTCATCTCACAGATTTTGAGCAGGCAGACTTTAAACAAGGTATCGTGTCCATGAGTGACCTTCATAAGGGCATGCTCCTAACAGGACGTGTGGAGAACACTGCTCTATTTGGGGCCTTCGTGGACATCGGAGTGGGCCGTTCAGGCCTCATCCCAAAGCGTTTTATCTCTCTAGACAAACTGCCTGTGGACAAGCGGCGCAGAAGTCTAGCACTAGGACCAGGAGAACGAGTTGAAGTACGTATAATAGATGTGGATATTCAGCGTAAACGAATCACCTTGGACCTCATCAGGGTTCTCAGGTAGAATCTTGGGATTGAGCGCCAGGAGAGGATCAAAGACAGTTTCTACAGTCACGATAGTTGAGAGAAAAGACTTAATCTTATTTACTAGAATATAATATCAGAAAATTGACCTAACCAATTAATGAGTCCTAAAGTACAAGTGCTAATGTTTCCATCAGTTCTGTTATGTAGATGATTTTTGTTTTGTTATGTAGAGTAATTGTTCTACAGTATTAATGTGATTTATGTTCTGACTCTAACATTGTTCACACTTTGTGCTTTGCTGGATACATGTATGATCATATTTACTTTAATTACTGGAAGTCAAATGTGTAATAAAATTGTAATAATACAAGACTGTTGATGTCCAAAGTTTACAAGATTTGCATTGATGATTAAACTGGTGAGTAGAAAAATGTTGATATTGACAAGCCAACGTTGAGGCTTTGTTTTTTCCTTCTTCCATGTGAGATGATATTAGAATAGAATAGATCTGACAGTCATTAATAATGTTTACAGTTTTGGCAATCATATGCCCCTATCCTCCAATCAAATTTGTTTAGAGCTTGGTGAAATCATAATCAGTTCAAGGAATGCTTCTCAATTTACTTTTAGTTCACTGAAGGTAATTTGCACTTGTCAGAAACAGTTTGGAAGGTTTTTTTTATATAAATGCAATTTTGTTGAATGCATATGTATAGAATTATGTTAAGATGCTAAGACTCATTTTGCAGGTTTTAACTGAATTGTAGAAAACTGAAAAGTTATAAAAGGATAATATGTCTTTGTAAAAAAAAAAAAAAAATTCCACATGTCCAGAATTATGCAAAACTGAGATTCTTTTTGCTTAATCTAGTATATGACATCCAGAAGGTCTATAAATAAATCAAGTCTCAAGGTTGGTAACATAAGGAGTTGGTGTATAGATAACTGCAGTGGATGTATATTCGTTTAGTAATTCTTCACAATCTCAAAACAGAAATATTAAATTCCAGTAGTGTAGATATATCTGACAGCTTAAACACTTACATCCTTTATGTTGATTCAGAGAAAGCGGTCACTGTCCTACCTCTCCTGTTTGTTTCTAGTGCTGTGGACTTCTATATATTGTAATTGAGAGAAATAGATTCTGAGGATTCATCTGACTGGGAAAGAACAATAATGTTTTTGATTAACATCATTTAAAAAATATTATTTGGTGATACATCAGAGAACTTTTGGTACAAGCTCCATTGTGTCCTGTTGGGAGAAACTATAGTCATCTAACTCCCTCAAGATACTGTTGTGATAGCGCTTGGACAGAATGCAGTTTGATTGACAGCTTCTCAGGAACGGGAAAGGAGGGGGTTGCACATGCAGCTGCCAGACTGCCAATATGACTTAGGGGGCCATGGGGAAAAAGCTAAACCCAATTATCCTGGGCTAGCCACGTGCTAATCAGCCACTTCAAAATTAATCCCATATTCCCTCTTCTCTATTATCCAATCTGTTTGTGTGTATATGGCACAAATAAAGAAATGGATAAATAAGGAACCTGCAGTGCCCTGAGCGCTTTTGCAAACCACAGAGAGAATACCAAATCAGGGAATGAAATTTGCATTCAGAATGTTGCTTTTTTCTTACAGAGAAGTTTCATCAGACATAACAAGCAGTGGCAGGGATACGGCTATTGCCAGACTATGATCAAAAGCTTGAGATTTTTCCGTTGTTTTCATACGTCACAGTTGTTCTCCTGTCATGAGAGGCCTTTAGCGATGGAATATCATTCTATATGAAGGCATTGGAAAACTGAAACTGATTTGCTCTTATGTTTCTTTTCAGATTCTGATTCCTTTTCGGGGTTTATTGTGTGGCCCTGTCCTTCCTAACGTGTGTGTGTGTGTGTGTGTGTGTGTTAAGCTGTATTCTGTGTGCACGCAAGTGTATTTGTTTTAGCCTCTGCATGTGGGCATTGGACCAGATTTGGAGCAATCTGCAGTCAGACTGAGCCTGACAGAGCATCCCTGTAGTCACCTGTGTCACTGTAGTCACCTTGGCCCATTCACGGCCTCGAGACGTGAGCCAGCTAAGGCGAGAGCCACTTAAGTTAAAATTACTTCAACACCATCCAGAGAGCCATCAAGTCCTCTGACTGAGCCAATGCTGCTTGCCCTGAAGACTTAGTTAAGAGCAGGTGTGGATGAACTTGGGCCTAGCTGTGATGAGAATCTGAAAATTGGAGAGGAATAGAGGGCAAACACTTCCCTGAGGTATTACCTTGTGGCTTCAAGCATGGAGTCGAAGCCATGCATTCAGCTGTCGCATTTGTGTCCCTGAGAGGCTGATTTATTGCTTAGCTTCAGGGACTGCCAGTAGAGAGACATCCTAGAGGACAGCTGAAGGGGGTATCAGGTCGGAGCAGTGATCTCAGTGGTCCAGGATGGCTCTCCCTGCATTGGACCTTTTCATTTTTCTTTCAGTAGAGTGTTTTTGAAATGGGATTACATCAAGGCTCTTACTCCTTGCTGGTGAATGTTTACAGATGAGTACACTCATACAAATGTTGAGTTTTAAGGCTTTCAGTTTTTCATTGGCCAAATATAAAAGGCAAAATAGGAGAGCAAGGTAAATAAGCATGCCAGACAGTGGGTCAGTGTCAAATAAAGCTATTCGTGTTGGTTGAAAAAAACACCTTAATTCGAATGCATGTGCTAGACCCATATTAAAGTAATGTTTGCATTCATGTTTCATTCATGCTTCTCTATCATTTTATATAATTTAAACCAAATCTATGATAGTTAACCATATAATGTCAATAGTGTCACAGATAAATAAAAGGCATACTGTACTTACACTGTAATATACTGGGCAAATTACAGTGTGGATGCCTGATCATCTCACCGGTGTGAGCTTGTTGGACATCCCCTTACATTGGCTTTGGACATTAATACAAATAAACTAAATAATAATAATAATAATAATGATTTTTATTTATATAGCGCCTTTCCCGAGCTCAAGGACGCTTAAATAAAGTATTCTATACCTCCGTAGTCAGTGGAATACTATGGAAACACCAAATAGACTTACACTGCCCAAAATGTGATCAGTATTATATTTTATTATAATGCATAAACATAGTTGTAGAATATTTTCGCATAGAATGGCAAAAAAAAAATAGGAAATGAAAATGTGAAAGACCAGACTAAGCTAATTAATCCAAATTCAAACCAGGTAATCATCTGGTCATGTGATTTGCTAAAATAACTTAAAGTACTGCCTTTTCAGGAGGTATTGTGGGTTAGCATTAGTGTGTCCAGTTGCTCATAATTTTTTAGACTGCTCCTAAAAATAATTGTTCACCATGATGCTGAGGTAGCAGTGAGATCTAATTTGGCTAGCACATTGCCTGTGCTTTAAGCAACTCGCCAGTGAAGTGAAAGGACCTTGCTGTTAAAGTACTTTGTGTTAGCTGTGAGGGGTGAGTTTATATATCTCCTTGGAGAGTTTTTTGAGTTCACACTGTTATTCTTGCCTGAGTTTCCATGACCCTATAGGGAGCAACTCAGTTTGTGCTGCAGGCCTCTTTCAGAGAGGGTAAGGGGTACGCGTATTAGTATGTGGTTAGAGTGCCCTTCGAGGGGGAATAAGTTTGGCTTTGTTTAGCATGTTGATACTGAGGAGTGAATGATGGGTCCCAAGGCAGATGGATGATGAGGTAAAGTGAGGATGGCAAGCATCAGTGTAAAGCAAAATGACACAGATTATAAACGACCATTCTTCTTACTACTCCCAGCTTCTCCGCCTGCGTGAATGTGTTTTTAGCTTGGTAATGTCCCTGCACCAGCTATGCCATGAGGGAGCAGTGTGCCAGTCTTAAATGTATACCACACTACCAAAGGGCAGGTTTCTGGAAATATGTAAACTAGTTTTCCTTTAAAAATTACTGGAAGATTATTACACATTATGAAAATGGAAAATGCAGCAAGGTACCAGACATTCATAGTTGAATTATTGTTTGCTACAATTTAGGCTGAAAGGCAGGATTTGCCATTTCAGTTCTATCATAAATTCCAAAATCTGTGTGCAATTGAAGAAATGGAAGGCTGAAAATGATACAGCAGGGAAGAAAAGTTGAGGCTATCCAAGAATTATTTCTGACCAAGAACAATGCGAATGGAGCTGGAGGAGACGTGGACGTGGATGGCTACGTCAACTTCAAGTTGTCACCACTTTCATAGTGCAGAGAATATACTAGAAAAATCTGTAACAGTGGCTGTGTAGAAATGCAAGGTGAAATGTACTTTTGACACCAGATGTATTGGCACCTTTCTTTAAACTGATTCATATAGTCGAGTTGGTTGATTTTAAGAATACTGTTTTCTTTTTCAAATTTGTTAAAATATTTTAAATTAAGTAACAAGCTTTTATTTTCATAGCATCTCCTGGAGCATTGTTGTCTGTGAGTGTTTCTTGAGGTTGCATACATGAATAGTCTCTTGGTTCATCCATCAACATGAGTAAGCTGTCGACTTAAACGTGACAGATATTTATGTCACGGCGGAAATAAGTCATAAAATTAGTTACATTAAATGTAAACCCATTTGAAACCATGATATGTATTGAAGCAAAAACCCAAAAATATTAAACGACTGGAATTATTTTGCTTTGATGACTGGTCTAAACCTCTTTGTCAAGTTTTGTCCAACCTTGTTATGAATTATAAAAAGCTAAGTGCTGTTATTTTTACCAGAAGAGACTTCACCAAATATTAATAATGGTGTGCAGTGTTAACCTTTTATATTCAAAAACCAGTTCAAATAAATATATGCTGCCAATGTGTTTGTTTAAGCCTGAAATGCACTTGCTTGTGCAATTTGTTGAACATACTGATTTTACCTCATTTTCATGAAGATAATTTTCAGGTGCCAAAAATTCTGGTGATGACTGTATGCAAGTATGTGTATTTCTTATACACTCAGATTGTTGCAAAACCCACCGATGTGCCACTACCAGCTTTGTGTATCTGCTGTGCTGTGAATTAACAGTCCACAACTCAACTCTTATCATTGATGGTTCTATAGAGGTCCCTTTTCAGTAATGGCATTCCTAGCAACTGGCAACTGAACAAACTGCAAGCAGTTGAACAAACAGTAAAAAGCTAAAGCTACAGGAAATGTTGCGTGAGTCTGATATTGCAATAAAATCTGAGATTTGGATTGACTGCAGCAAATTAGAAAATTCTATTGACTCTTCTTTGTTCGCGCTGCTGTCTTTCAGTCATTGCTTCCATCCGTCAGCTGCATCAGTTGCCTTCAGGGCAGTTGGATCGCTGCTTGCGTTAGGCTGCACCTTGTCAACTGAGCTTATAAACACTGTTGTCCCCAAATGAGCACGATATCAAAATCTCTGCACAAGCATCCGATTAGCTAGCCCCAGGAGGACCCCCACACCCCACCCCATCCCTCCTGAGCCCCCTTTCCCTCCCTCTTCTCTCTTGCTCAGAGCTGAAATTCATTAGGCTCCTTCACTGGCGGCCATTAGACTAACTGTGTTAGTGCGGCGGCGTATCCCCTGCAGCCCCTCAGCTCATCTCCAGTAAGTGGATAATGTCTTTAGACTGATTATGAAAGAGATGCTATTGAGAAGAGGCCCTGCCGTGGTGTACCTCATGCAAGCTAAATATTTTCACAGAAGCCCAGGTGTTCCTCTACACATAAGGACAGGGCAGGCAGATAGAAAGAGACGTGAGAGAGAAATGACCATTTCCTTAAATAGAAACAGGCATTTTCACTTTTCATAATATTAGGCAAAAGCAATAGAAAATGTAACTATAAACCAACGACAGATTATTCAGTTATCCATTTTAAGATGTATTATTCAGTAATTATTATAAGTTATTATGGGGTGCTTTGAGTTTAGTAGATAAGTTGTGTGTGACAACTTATATACCCTGTAAAATTTGGGCTGATGTCTTCACAGTATTCTTATTCTTATTCTTATTCTTCAAGTACTTGAAATAGTTTAAGTTGTGGGCCCTGAATCTATAATCTATGAAAGTGTAAAGTTTTGAATGGAATTATGGAAATAAATAAACTTTGCACAATATTCAAATTTTTTGGAAAGGGTCTGTGTATTGAATATTAACAAAATAATGATCGTATATAATGATGTTACATACATTTTACAGTTTTTCTCGATTGCTAAAGCACTACAACCTAACTAAAATTTCAAAACCATAACGCTATTTTTCAAAAAGCACACCTATTTACCTGAACTATAAACACTATTCCCCTGCTTTAACACATGGGTCAGTTTTGGTGAACTGTTACTGCAAAATTCTACACACAAAAACCCTACATTTTTCAGTGCTTAAACCATGTGGTCATTTAGAAAGTACAAGCATTCAATAATGTTAACTTAAGTCAGCACAGCTTAAGCTCAAATAAGTGGAGACACAAGGTGTCCAAATTTATCACATGCCAATCAGAAACTTTGATGGATAGATGAAAGGGCCAATGTCAGCTACTTCTGGTTTTAAACAATGGATCCAAAGAGATGCAAAGGAAGAGGTTGAAGAGGAGGAGGAGGAGGAGGAGGAGGAGGAGATGGAAGTCTAGGACACCAGGGAAGAGGAGGGGGAGGAGGAGGTGGAGGAGGAGGAACAAAACTGTAACCTGACCAAAAGGAGGAGAAGGGGGAGGAACATAATTGCCCCTGGGCTATTGTAAATGTCCCTGGTCAGCATGGAGGGAATCTCAATATGTGTGCAGCCATCAGCCAACGAGGGATACTCCATCGCCATGCCATTCTAGGACCCTGTAACACTATGCTTCTCCTTGCTTTTCTTGATGGTCTAAGACTACATATGTTCCAGCTGGACTACAGGGAATAGCACAGCCAGAGCAGCCTCACTACGTTGTTGTTTGGGACAACATCAGCTTCTATCGCGCTG
Source organism: Clupeocharax schoutedeni (assembly GCA_037974565.1). Lineage (NCBI taxonomy): Eukaryota > Metazoa > Chordata > Actinopteri > Characiformes > Alestidae > Clupeocharax > Clupeocharax schoutedeni. The sequence goes on from JBBPDH010000144.1 coordinate 9,255,769, forward strand.
CTCTGGTTCATGACTGGTTTACTAATTACCCAAGGTTTTCTAACATCTTTGTGCCTCCATACTCTCCATTTCTAAACCAGATAGAGGATTTTTTTTGACATGGCGGTGGAAAGTGTACGACCGAGTACCTTATGTCCTTGTTCACCTCCTAAAGGCCGTGAAAGAAGACTGCCTAGACATATCAGTAGATGCATGCCAGGGGTTGATTAGGCATGCAAGAGGATTTTACCTGCTGCCTGGCTAGGGCCAATATAGCCTGAGATGTGGATGAGATTCTCTGGCCTGACCCAGACCAAAGAATAAAAATGTGCCACTGTATAGACATTGGTTGTGTCTTTTATGTTCATATTTGTGAAAAGGTTGTTGAGGGGAAGAACCACAAGCGACATAACTGGAAATATTTGTTTTTAATTTATTGCACCAGTGTGTAAGACTATGTTGTGTGTGTTTTTTTGAGGTCTTGTGTGTGATGTCTGTGGGCAGAGTTTGGTTTTTCAGCAAGAGTGAATGGTTTTAAGTGTTGAGCTTCATTTTGACCTGAAAATACATGGGAAATACATGGGAAATTGGGAAATTGGGTGAGACGTTATGGATTTGTGTTTACTGTTTTGAGAATTCAAGGCATAGTTTCAGGAAATGAATTTAAGCAATCAAGAATAGCTGTAAAAATAAGTTTTGACATTTTCAACTTGCCAATGCTTGACTATTTTTAAATATTTAAAAATATATGTACATATACATATTGTACATATATATATACAATGAATGCACAGTGCATTACAGCTTGTGGTACCCACACTTGTCCACCACTGAAAGCTCCTACAATGGGCATCAGAACTGGACCATGGAGAATTGGAAGAAGGTGACCTTGTCTGATAATTTGTGGGCGACCAGTTGCATATGCATCGCTTAATCTGGAGAAGAGATGGCACCGGAATACACTATGCTCTGGGTAATGTTCTGCTAGGAAACCTTGGATCCTGACATCCATACGGATGTGACACAAACCACCTACCTAAACAGTCTTGCAGACATGCCCCTCTTTGTGGCAACAATATTCCAGAAGTAAAAGCAGTGTCCTCTTTCAGCAGGATAATAATACATGACATGCTGCAAAAAATTGTTTGCAGGAATAGCAAGAATATGACAAAGGGGACCTTAAAGGTTCTGACTAATTACATCATGATGGGTCAGAGATGCTTTTTCTTCAAATGAGACATCCCCACATTATATGTATGTATATATATATATGGTGTTGCTAAATTCATATATGCATATTAACACAGCACCGGAAACAAATAAGACCAAACATGCAAACATTCAGCTTCTCAGGTTTTATTGTTTGTAGTTTTGTCTTAGTTTTTAAGAACTGCTGCTAATATTTAACCTAATTTCCAAATAAAAATATTGTTCTTTAAAGCAGAATTTTAAAGGAAATGGAAAATAGAAAATATCAAAATAGGAAAAATGATGCAGAGTTTACAGAACTTCAAAGAAAACAAATCTCTTGCTCACAGAATAATTCAAAGAAAACTAATCTCTTGCTCACTCTTAAACAAAATGGCAATAATTACCTTTGACGTATTTCTAGTACTGTTTGCCATCAAACTGGTCACATTGCAGGAGGAGAGTTGATTACAGCAGTGTCTTTTTTATACTTAAATAAGATTTGATTCAGGCGATCACCAGTCAGTTCCTCATAAAGCAGAATGAAGTGCTTGTGTAGGAATTTAACAGACACGAGCATGGAATGGTTGTCATACGCATATACATTTTTAATACCCATTAAAAGTGGTCTCTATCAGTTTATATATATATATAAATATAGTATATAATTAATAATACATTGATTACACAAAAAAGCACAAACGAATGTCATCTGTGACTTAAAAAACTTCTGCGTTATATCATTACAAATTGCCCACTAGTTTTACATTTACATCCTGGTCATTTTCTCACACCTAAGCTCAGTGCCATGTGAACTCCTCAGTTTGAATTCTTTGTTGGACACGGTGGACCTCTTTCTTTCTAGGGTCACTGGCACAGCCCCCCAGTTGCCATGATTGACAGACAGGGTTAAGAAGTTGTGTTTTTGCTCTCCCTCACCTTGAGGGCTGCTAAGTCCAGTGAGCTTTATCAGACAGGCTCTCTGTGGACCTCTCTGCTTTTTCACACACTCCGCTAATCTCATATGCATATCTCATATCCAAGTCTCAAATTCAGCCACTCAGGGAGCACAGCTGCCCCGGTCACAGGAAGGAAGAGGGGCTGTGGAGAGGGAAAATCTCATGATGCCCCGAGAAACATGCAATGCCCTGTTCCAGAACTCTTCATAATGCATGCCTTTCCTCATTCATTTTGATTCCTGCCAAGTCCAGAAGTAGAAGAGAACCAGGAAGCATATGCAGAACTCTGTTACTGCATATGCTGGATTTGGCTGGTTTGGAACAGTGTGGAAAGGGAACTTTAAACAATCTGATGGTGATGTACTTAAAGAGCCTGTATAACCAAACTTTTTTCTAGACATTTCTTGGGATAAGCCATGTTATCTAGTGAAACTGTTTCATTCCATTGTCAGATACTTTTGCTTATTTGACTCTTACTCGATTCATTTCAAAACCAATTATCTGCCAGCAGAAAAAAAACACCTAAACAAAATCGAGTGTAGAAAACTCTCATTAATTTCATAATGACAAATATTAGAGTAAATTTAGATGTGACTCAAAGCAATTCCTTTGCAGGTATCACCATGGAAACTTCTGATGCATGCCTATGCATTACATGCTCACAAATGGATTGATTTGATGATAATTTTACCCACTCTGGCATTTCATCAAGCAACTTCACAAGGAGTCACATGGGAAGAGGACTGAAACGCCACACATGTTGAACACTTGCTGGTGTGCCCAGACTTTTGACTTGTACCCATATGGACTATGTAAGGCCCTAAGTCCACATTTCCACATGGTGACTCCTAACCAGCTTGAAGGGCATATACAAAAACTTTGATGGATGTTGGATTTGAAGTGATCTGGGTATGTTCAGTAAGTGTTTAACTCATGGACATGGTCAGAATATTATTTTGGATTATTTGACTTTCCTTTCACAACACACTGTTTAATGAGATTCAGACAGTGGGGTTCAGATTGAAGAGTGTTAGTGAACGGGGGAGGACAGGTCCTGACACGTCTCCAAGCTGCCGATGCTGCTGACCAGGATGTGAAGCCTGCTGAGTAATTGCCTCTCATTTAAAGGATTTGACTTCTAAACAATGAGGAGTAGTAATACCTTATTAATGTCAGGCTGGCTTGTCATATCGTGACAGATTTACTGTTAAAACAATAGTTCTGGCGCTGCAGAACAGACCTGCTTTCAGACGAGCCGTCTGCACGTGGGATGTGTTTCCAACCCTGACACTACATCACACTGCACTCTCCTGATAGTGTTGTATGCCCTCAAACCCCAAGGTTACACTCTGATATTTGTCAAAACACTGACTCACTGTTAGCATGCCCTGCAAAAGTGGATGGTGATGACCTCCACGTGTATTATTAGATAGATGTAAGATGTGTCTCACAGCACTACTTTAATCCCTTAGACTGTTATACTTCAATTTCTCAAACTAAAGCTACACAACATATATTATTTATCTGAAGAAGCTGTAGTATAAGTACAGTTACCAAAGGCAATCATTTATCTCTTCTTAGAAAACAAAGAGAAGAATTACTGAATCAAAATACACTTATAATAGAAATCAGTGGGCCAGATAGAATAGATAGTGATTAGGTTGATTTCATATTAATGACTGAATTATACATGTATTTTAGTCATTTTAAATTGCTCTCAGATAAACATCTATTTTCTCTTAAATTGGAGGTGGCTCTTAAAAATTTTCTGAGAAGTTCATAGAAGGTCATTTTGGATCACTTCTTTTGGTTCGGTCTCTGATATTTAAACAGTTATATTGAATCATTAATCAGTTACATATCAAATATTTTCCCTTGAGGCCCACTTCTGAGGTATGTGTTCCTTTGAGTACCAAAAACAGTTGTAATCCATTTTATTCTAACCATTACTCACCCCCTCATCATCCCTTATAATAAAACAGGCTGGCTTTGATACTATGCCTTTAAAACTGCTATATTATGGATGGAGCAAAATATCTGTGGTCTGGATAAGTGGACATATGTAACTGAATTTTGTTACAATCAATTCATGGAAAATATAAAATATGGACAGTTTCCATGTCTCTCTCTCTCTCTCTCTCTCACACTCACTCACTCTCTCTCTCTCTCTCCCCCTCCCTCTCACTCTCTCTCTCTCCCTCTCCCTCCCTCCGTGTGTGTCTCTGTGGGGAAGAGGAAGGAAGGAGGTTGTCTATTTAACTGAAGTGCTGCTTGGCCCCTACACCTTTAAGACAGCTAATGATGATCTATTTCTCCCCATGGCCAGCGGTCCAGGAGCAGGAGGAGCACTGCCTGTCATCACGTGCTAACAATAAGCAGGCCAATTAGCTGAACTGTCTATTAACACTGCCACTAGCACAACTGCTCCCACAGCTGTTCAGCTCATGTGTGGGCCACCAGACTTGCAGTTTGCCGGAGCAATAGTTACAATGGCTACATCTGGAAAGGGATTATCATGAAGGCCCAAAACAACATTAACTGTGTGGTTTCATATACATGTGATAAATTCTTATATGTACTTTATTTATTTTTTTACATACTTTATGTTTAATTCATTATATGCATTATATACATTACATAATGCATATTCTGCATATTTGTATTATACACATTATATGCATGTAGCTTGTAGGTTTTTATGTCAAATTCAGGCCAGTTAGCCCTTCATCTGGGTTCAGTTCCTGACCAGAAGGACTCTGCTGACTGGAACTTTTTTGATTGACAGACTAATCTCAGGCAAGCAGCGATGCTAAGGATGTTTTAAAAATGACAGCAAAAGCGTACACACTCTAAAGTACTGCTGCCATGCTGTGCTGAGTATCATTCCAAGTCATGTCTGCTCAGTGGGGGTCCTAATAAACCAGCAGCTCTCTGTACAAACGTCATTCCCAAAGGTCAGCTGAAGCTTTTTATTTTTTTTTGAGCAGTGAAATAGTACCACTAGTTACTATTCACAATAAGCAAAGTGTTTAATTCACTGATGTCATTCCTGCTTATCAGCATGGAATTCCAAGTTTCCAAGATTCAAGATTACCAATTACAACATGAAATGAAATGTTCCTCTAAATCAGCCACAAGACAACAAAGTTTACAAATAGATTCAATTAAGAAGAAATTTTAAAAGGATAAAAAAAATAACACTCGCACCTCCCTTTAGCTGTTCTGGCCGGGCGTCACAATATTTTGTCCATATAATCTAAAAAATATATTTCAAATAATCATTACAGTTATAACAAGATCTGTACAGGTATTAACAAGTCTTAGCTTTGTCCATCTCGTTGGACAAGCACAAGCAGCAGCTGTGGTACCATCACCCAACTTTTAAGACTCATGATGCCCATGATCCCCAAGACTAATTGGGAGAGATCTATCATCACAGATTTGTCTGAGTTAGAGCTTTATACCATTATTCCACATCCTTCCTAGGCCAAGCACAACATTGTAACTTCAAGGCCTGACAAGTTCAAAAGTTGCAAAGCACTGACTTGGGACCTTTTTACAGAGAGATTTTTTTAATGTTTGTACTGTTGATATGGTAATACAGTGTGGTCGAGAATCTTTCGCTTTTAGCACATGTACAACGATTAGTGCGCTGATTATTATTTCCTTCAATAAAGGAGCCACGAAGCTGTTGCACTCTATGTTATACAGTATTTGAGCAGCAGGAGTATTTTAGAAATAAGTGGAGATTTCATTTCAGCATGCACTCAAATTAAAAAACAAAATTTTAAAAGATGATCCTGCTTGGTAAAGTGGTAAGAACTGGCTATTTTTCTACATTTTTAGTTACTCTAGTATTTGTCTAGTGTAGCTGGATCTATGTAAACTTGACTTTTGAGAAACCAGTTATGCATTTGTGCATTAATATGATCAATGTCATGTCAAAAGAATGTAAGACTATTTTCCTTGATATTTGAGGTGAGTGGCAGCCCTTTACATGTTAATGGGGTCATGTGGCAGAGGCTCTTGTCCAGACCACCTTACAATCATTAGTTTGTCCCCCTGGAGCAAATGTTAAGTGTCTTGCTCAAGGACTCAGTGTTAGAAAGCGGGGGGACAATTCATGACATATAGACTGATCTAAATGATCCGTTGAATCACCCACTGCTTCGTTTCTCACTTACACTTACACAACATCACTGAACAGCTCAGAATGCTTGGAGGAGAGCACTTACTGCCAGTTTTGTTCTATCAGATAGCAGACACTGAAAAGCATCATGCTCAGTCATGGCATAGGGTAGAGGGAGGCCAATTATGATCTTTTGGACTGCAGGCCAGAGATGGTATCACAAGCTGACAATGTCTTATATTTCCATTTCCATTTACGGCACTTAGCTGATGCTCTTATCCAGAGGGACGTACATCAGTGCTTAAGAATTCCACGACTGTTGCTTACCTGAAAAATAGCTTAAATCTGAGTCAACTATTTAACCAAGATACTGCACTCAGAGCATCTTTACAACAACTGTCCAAATAATAACTAGCCAAAGCCTAACCCAACAATACATAAGCCCTAGAGAAGAACAACGTACGCCATTATTTATTTTTATTTATTTTAAATAAGAAATAAGTAAGCAGTAAGGAAAGAGTCACCAAAGTGCTCCTTGAAAAGATGGATCTTCAGGTGACGCTTGAAGACCGTGAAGGACTCTGCCGATCGGCCGATCAGGGCAGCTGGTAGCCTAGTGATTAGGGCATTCGCCCTGCAACCAGAAAGTACGGGTTCAATTCCCAAGACACTGCTGAGGTACCCTGAGAAAAGTACCATCCCCACGCACTGCTCCCTGGGCGCTGTCTTCCTGGCTGCCCCCTGCTTCACTTGGTGAATGGGTTAAATGCAGAGGAAGTATTTCGTGCTGTTCACACTGTGTGC
>JBBPDH010000144.1:9279449-9302921 GCA_037974565.1 Clupeocharax schoutedeni
CCCAACTTTTTTGGGATTTGTTGACACCATGAACTTTTGAATCAACATATCTTTCCTTTAAAATGCTACATTTACTCAGATTAAACTTTTGATCTGTAATCTACGTTCTATTTCAAATAAAATATTGACATTTGCCATCTCCACATCATTGCATTTAGTTTTTATTCACAATTTGTTTAGTGTCCCAACTTTTTTGGAATCCGGTTTGTACTTAATAAGTTGTGAACAGGTGCAAATATTAAGTTACGAAAAAAGCATCTTTCCTCTGGAAAGGTAATTGTTGAGTACCTTTAAAATGAATTTATGGGACAAAACGGCACCTTAAGGATCATTAGGGGATTCAATTTGACCAGGATAGTGTCCTTTTTTCTGACAGTGCCTAAAATTACTGTCTACATAAACGACTAGCAAATGCACAAAACAGACAGATGGCCAGTGTTCTGTGCCTAGTGGTGTGTTGTGCATCCAGTAGAGGGAGATAAAGGAGGTAGTCTCAGGGGGGATGTACAGACAGCTGTGCCTCTGAGCAGCCTTATTCATGCAGCCACTTCACCTGTCTGAACCTCCAGACAGCTGCTGGCATCGGTCCAACAGCTCATCACCACACTCTGTGCTGCAGAACAAGGTGCTGAGAGCTAATCCAGCAGGTCACTCGTTCTCCAGCACAGAGGAGACTGCTTTGAAAAACAAGGCTGTGGGTCAGCTCCAGCATGTACTTGGCAGCCCCAATACTCTCAGATCTGTCAGGCACCTGAAAGTGTGCTGAGTTGAGTAAGACAACTGAAGGAAGGTGTGAAGCTTCCTGCTGATGTGTGTGTTCAGACTTGACTGCGCTGGCTGTGTCTTTCTTCGACTTGGATGAACTCTCTTTCACACTGGCGTGAGTGCTGCCTGTCACGGCCACATCCTTATTTCAGATGGTTCACAAGGACACACTCTCACACACACACATTCATACACAAACTTGATATGGGCAAGCACCTAGCTTGAGATCTGGAAGGAGTTTGATGAAATAAGAGGAGCAAGAAGAGCATTGAATATGTGTTGAAAAGCCATCTAAACTTGAAGACCCTCTTATTAGTGCTTGCAAACAAGAGGCTGAGTTAACTGGAATCAATCTATGTTTTGGTGACATTTAATGACTGCCATCAAACATGACAGAAAACATCTGTAATAACATCTGTAGATGTATGCATACTGACTGCCAAATGATGCTCACCTCATTGAAACAGCACTTTTAAAACAGGGTATACATTGTACATATATTGTACAAGTTTGCTGAATATAATCACATTTATTAACTGCTAATGACAACTGACAATTAAGCTATCGTCAGTGCTGTGCTATTGCTGACAGTTGTTTATTGGCATTTGAAAATAGTTTTAGGCCAGTTCACTCTAAAACCTATATATAAAGTGCAGTGATCATAACCAAGTTTGATTAGTTTAACAAAACCAGAATTAAGTAAAGGTTTTAGGTAAGCATGAAAATGGCTTAAATGTAATTATCTTCATAATAAGTTAATTAATAAATTAATAGAACATAAAAATATTTAAATTAATATTTAATTATATGTGAAGTTAGAGGAACTTTAGAAGAGTTTAGTTTCAGACTTCTTGCAGGTCAGACATTGCATTGATTTATTATTTGTTCCATTAGCAGCATTTGAAGTTATTCTTGATCAAAATAAAGCATCAAAACAAGTATATAACCCCCCTCTGGTCTACTGTGTGTGGGAAGGTGTGTGTTTTCCATAAGGCTGTCCACGCATGTGAATAGAAATGAATGGAAAAGCTTCTGCATCAGTATGATCACAAACAAAAAATAGATCACTAATAACAAATGGTGTTGTATTATCTACTGCATTTCCAATTTCTGACTGAACATAATTAATTATTCCCATTTACCTGTGAATTGTCTGGTTATAAATCATGCATTATTAGTGATTCACCACTGAAAAGCTTTTTAAATCTTGGATCTGGATTAAGAATCTGGAAAAATGTATTTTACCTTTTCATTCTTCCAGTGATGCCTAAACAAACATATCAACACTACCAAACCCCTGAACCTCTGCTGTTCACAACAAGAGTAAAACAGTCCAAGGTAGCTTATCAAATTACCATGTCATCTGTCCACAAAACTTTCATTTGGCATTAAAGGCACTTGAAGATCTGAGAGCAGGGTGCTTAAAGAGGCCCAGGGCTTTTAGGGGCCTGGATTAACTGTGTTGACAGGGCAGAACATGGCAGAGTGCAGGAGTGAGGTAGAATAACTACCTGTGCAGGTAAGATGAATGCCTATTGCTGAGCCACTCTCTTAAGGGCCACATCACTTCCACAGCCTGTCAGAGCGCCACTGAGAGCAGGCCAGGACATCTTGTGAAAGAGAAGGTAAATAGCCAGGTTAGAATGCCAGTGCAGGAATGTGGGAAATGCACTTTAATGGGATTGCACTGTGTTTCTGTAGGGAAGGTCATTGAGGGAAGAGATAGTGTGAGAAAGAGTGAGAGTGAAGTAAAGGTGTAAGAGCAAGCCCTGAAGGATCAGGACAGAGAAAAGGATGAATTAGGGAGGAATGTAGAACAGATGAGAGACATATAAACACAGAAGGCATTCAGGGGGAAAGGATTGTCCTATTTGCATGCAGTTATGATTACTTTGCATTGTCAGTACAATGTGGATTATTGGAACATGATGTTTAAGCCTGTGAGCCAAAATTGTCTTTGTTGTAGTAGTTAGAGACTGTCTATCTGTCTTTCTGTCTGTCTATCCATCTACCTATCTGTTCCCCAAACAGGGAGTCATCGAGTTATATATAAACAGGGGGTCCTTTGGCAGAGATCTAACCCGAACTTTGGTGTACGTCGAAACGCACCCTAGCCTAAGACACTTACCTGTCCTAATCTAGAATATGAAACAACCAAGCCACAGAAAATGTAGAAGGGCATATATCTACTATACTTGTACTGTTAAAAGTCCAAAATGGTAAGCGACCTGGGGGACACCAACTCTCTCCAATTCATATGGCATGTTACTGCACATTCTGCATATACTACGTACATACTCACGTCTTAATTTTAAACGCAAAATTTTACGGAGGGGTGTTGTAATATACGTACTGTATATACATATATACAGTAACTGTCACGGTGGCGAGGGCTAGTCCCCCGGGACCGAGAGCTATCGTAGAAGGAACAGGCTGGAACCAAGAACTCTGAGGTGAGTTTATTTCCAAACGTAATGAAAACAAAAAAGGGAGCACGAGGTCAAAACCAGGGCTGAGTTTCAGAACAGAAAACGCTAAGCTCTGCAAGACGAAGAACCGACAAACACATGAACAAAACACAGGGCTTAAATAAGGAACAGACATAAGGAGAAACACCAACAGCTGGGGGAAACCAATTAACTAAATGACATACACACGGGACACGACACCCAGAGCACGAACAGACATGAAAAAAGAAACAGAAAAGCAGCGGCCTCTAATGGCCGCTGACCAAACCGTGACAGTAACCCCTGCTTTAATGTGGTTCAGAAACCCTCGCACTATCATGGAAACACCCGCGCTATCGCAGAGACTGCAGATATCCTTCACATTTTTCTTGTGTGACGTCCGGGCCTCGTCCACAACTCCCTGTTGTCCTCGTCCTGAGCTGTTTATGTTTGGGCGCAGCACTTAGCAACGGGAGGACGAGGGGCCGTGGCAGACAAGACATAGGCGTTATAGCCCTTTTTGTGGCAATATATCATTTTCCATGCATTTGAGTACTAAATTATTAAGAAAAATAAAATGTACTAATTTTGTAACATAAATATTAATGTAAATTCAGCTACATTTCCATATAAAATATAATTATACATTTCGTGCTGTCCAGAGAACACAGAGAATCCTGGGGTGGTGAAATCCTTCTGTACTCTGACAAGAGGTTTAAAGTAGCCAACCATTTATTTCTTCTTGTTGCTGATTTGTTCGTCTTAAAACCATGTATTTTTATTACTGTAAATGTAATTAATTTATCACTGTATTTACTCTGCTAATAACAAAGAAAACTAGAGCGCATACCAAAGAAAATGTGTATGATTTACAGTCCAGTCTATAGAGGGGTAATGTTGGTATTTTACATTCTAGCACTGCGAGAGACAGCAGTTCAGTGTACACTGTACAGTACAAATATTACATTCCCTTCACCTTAAAGTGTTCTGGGAGCATATTTGGGGCATGTTTAGGGTATACTGTAAATGTGGCATTTTATTTTTTACCACATCACAACATCACGTTTTTTCACTACATGCGGGTGCTCTTGGAACATATCCTCTGTGATTAACAAGGGTTTACTCTATATATGCATAGTTGGTTTCAGCACTAGGTTGCATGAGGAGTCGCCAAGATTGTAATAGAGGATGCAAATTGCTCTGTCTCTATGACCTTTGACTTTGAGTTTGAAGGCTGAGAGGCACCTGCCTGAGCATATCATGACCTCCATAGCCTCAGACAGTGAGACTTCCTCTCTAAGCATAAATAGTTCATTGCACACCACAACTGAGCCTAAAAGCCAAGATGCAGCTGTACTAGGCCTCTGTCCCTCAGCATTATGTCAGCCTGATCTTTCAGGACGTGAGATTTTGAGCCGTTTTATTGGAGTATGAGAAGTTTATCCAGGGTACATGCCATGTGTGTGTGTCTGAGAAAGAAAGAGGTTTGGTGTCTGCTTGTGTGTGTGGTGCACATTGCTGCATACAACAGTCTGAAGTATAAGTGAGAATGATTAATAGTTAATATCTAGGCTGATGTATATGATTAAAAAATCCCTTTCTTTTGCTTGACAAGTAGAAGCCAAAATATTTATTTATGGTTTCTGAGATTCACATTTACATTGGCTTTGCATTAAGTCCATGGAAATTTTCTCATGCACACAACATAACATATTGGTCAATTAGAAGATGTTATACATTCATGTTATCATGAACAGGGGGATGAGTCTAAGGTAAGAAAATGGGACATTTTTAGAGGAAGCTAGCAGTTGATTTCTAAGTGAAAACAAGTACATCCTTTATAATGAACACACTCATAACAAAATTTTCTCCAAATTTATAGCCCAATATCACAACTTCAGTGTGGCCCCATAAATGGAAAATGTGTACTTATTTTTTACTTGGAGGCTTCAAACCATTTATTCTTCAGCATAGATTTGCTGAATTGAGTGACATTATTTTTACTTCTTAGTTTTTCTAAATATGATAATCAGCTCTATCAGTGTGCATTGTTCTACGTATGTGATCGATGTGACAGAGAGTTGTTCACTTGTGTTTTTTGTCTCTGTGGGTGTGTGTGACGGGCCAAGAGAGAGCGAAGTGGAAGTTGACGTTCCTGTGCCCTGAGGAGGCATGACATCCCAGCAGAGGAACAAAAGCAGGCTGGTGTTAGTAACAGGATATGCCTGCAGCGCAAACTGGAAACTTGTACCTCCTTATCTAGGGGGCAAGTGACTCGTTGTGTATCACTTTCCCATACATACCTGATCTGCCTGATAAGATCCTGTTTGTGTCTGGGACCTCTCGGTTTACACAAAAAAAAAATCCCCATCGAACAGTCGTTGTATGAGGAAGAAGAGCACACAGAGCTTTGTGGTTACAAGCACAGTGCTCATCCTCAGCCGTGTAATTAACATTCTATTAATAGCGACCAACCACAGCCGCAGTAATGATACTATCAGTAATGCCATGAATCACTCTAAGTGTGACTGTGAGAGAATGTACTATCTACTGGTGCGACTTTGCAAAGTCAGCTGTGGGTCAAGTGTGTGTGTGTAGTTTCATACACTGCATGTCTAGGCCGATTATTCAAATCACTAACTATGTATTTGACTCTGAACATGCGAATCCTTCACCGTTCCCACACCGTGCCCATGCCATCTGTGGACCCATCTCTCTGTTGAACTCTGCCTTTGTCTGTTTTTCCGTAACCCAAAGCTCAGAATAGGCAGAATTTTTTTTATTGCTGAGCCACAAGAGCCTGTATCAGAGCAGTTTCCATTTCATTTCATTCAGGGTTGTACTTGAATGCCAGCCAGCTTTGCTGTGGATTTTGGATCTGCCGTTGATATACAATGCTATGTAGGGTTCTGTGACATGTTGTATTATTTACAGGGTCATATAATGATCAATGTTTTTCCATTTGCTGGTATGTGCTTGAAATTTGTAACTTTAACTTAAAAACTTTTTTAGACGTTTTGAATATTTTGTGTGTCCGTGTATTCAGTTTATTTCTTTAGAATTTAGATATGAGTCTCAGTGAGTTTTAAATTTGAATTCCAATTTGCATTCTGACTTTTGAGTTACGGAAGTGCAAGTAACAGAGAATTAGGCATACTGGTGTGTGTGTGTGTGTGTGTGTGTGTGTGTGTGTGTGTGTGTGTTTGAGAGAGACAGAGAGACAGACAGACAGACTGTGTATTTAGTTGCTGAGTTTTTTATTTCTTTGTGAGAAGCAAATGTCAACAGGTTGATAGAATAACATGAAATATATGACATTCTGGGGACATTTGGGTGGTCCCAATAGGAGAAAGACTTATTTTAAATACCTTTCTTATATTTTTCATTTATTTTTACTTACATTTATTTTTGATTGGAAAAAAAGAAAAGAATTCTAACAATCTTTTCAGGTAAAGGCTGGGTTTCTTGCACATGCAAAAGTTCATGAAATGAAAATACATACTTAGGTGCTTGGTAATATGGTGAAGGACTCTTTGGTTTCTCATGGAGGCTGCACAAACACAAAACACACATACACTCAAAATTAATTAGAGAAATTTTTTCATGTTGATTAACTCACCTTAACATTAATGGGAAAGAATGTGTCTACAGTCATAAAATGCAACATTTATGCTTCATTTTCTCTCTACCACCCGCCCTCTCTGTCTGCTTCCCATTCTTTTCACCCGGTTCCGAGGAGTCTTAGGTTGCATGTCTTCTGCTTCTTTTTTTCCTGAAAGGTAAGATGATCCTACTCTCTTTTTTCCACTGAACAATGCTGGAAGGTCTGTGCCTATGCACATGTTGAACCTAGAGAATGCAAGGGTTCATAGCTTCCAGCTTCAACTGTGAAACCTGCCCTGTTTAGAGCGTGTCCATCTGCCCACAGATTTGTCCCAGGTTCCAGACCAGAACATTGGAGAGCTGGGGATTTTGACAGGGACTTTTCACAGTAGGTTAGTAGTGAATGAGCACTGGGTCAAATAGAGCTTCACAATGGCTCATTTTTGATGTGGGCCCATGCTGTGCTATTCATGTGTTTCTAGAGACCAAAACACCAAGGTGCTGCTTTATAATATTTCAGACATGGTTCAAGTCAAGTACAATGCTTTATCATATATCACTTCAATCGTCTTCTTTTCCATTGGTGCAGTAGACCAAGCTTAAACTGGATTGTACTTGTTTGTGTCCAGAGGAATGAATTACAGAAGGGAATGTACACAATTATGGTCACACGTTTATGCTGGACCACTTACCTTTAAATTACTGTTAAATACCAGGGTGAAGAGAGTCATATAGTGTTAGAAAACACACAAGAAAGTCTTATTGCTTCACAACTCAGCTTCATTTGAAGCAAGTGGGTGATGGTTTAGACATGCAGTTGTTGACCTTATTGTGTGCTTCATTCTAATTCCAGTCTTGAAATTGTTTGTTTGAGTTTCTGTTTGTAAGGTTTATGTTTTGTCTTTAATGTTAAATTTATTACACTTCACCAAATTTGATCTCAAAACATGTAGCTATTTATTCTGTAGGGTTATGCAAGGATTTTGAATAACCCTGCTCCCACAAGTCATACATGGCAGGGCTTATTCTTTATGTGAATGAAGCAGTTGTTAGCATTATGATAAAATATAAGCCCCTCACGGCTAGGCTGCAGGCAACAAAGACAGACAGCAATGACTCATTGCTACTGGAGCCGACCTGTCTGCTAAAGCGCTCAGCTCTCGGACCCTGTCTCTATTCCCCTAACCCCCAGCCACTGGCCCATGTCAAGGCCTAACCCGGCCCCATGTGCGGGGGCGTGAGGTGGGCCGTTTGATCAGCCCAATTCAATCCTTATATGTGGTTTAGTCCACCAAATGGAAAGTGGGTGTGAGAATGATTTAACTGACATAATCTGGACTGAAATCTCTGCTCTCTCCCTCTCTGTTTTTCTCCCTTTCCCCCCTTCCATTTCTCAGGGTAAAGGGTCTAAGCACACACATGCACACACCTTACTATCATTCCCACCACACACAGCACCACCTTTTGCTTTTCCTTAGTGCAATAGGAGAAGGGTGTTGGGTCACAAACTGCCACGTCCAATGCAGCCGTGAGTCATGCTGCTATTTTAAACTAAAGCTATAAACAACATGCATATTTTGTTACAGCAAAAACAAATGGACTAACTTGCAGAGATGCCATTAACTATCAATAAACAATGAGCACCATTGCCTTTTAGCTGAAGGCAATCCAGTACAAGTAAGAGTTTCTGGGTAAAAGTCAGTGCTTACTTTGGAAAGCTCAACACTATAACACCCAGCTTTATGTCACACAGATTTAAGGACAAATCACAAATGCATATAAGAAGATACATCTAGGAGCGCTTTAAATATTATTCTGATCCATGTGTCTCAGCATATGAAATCACAATAGCAAGGGCAAATCTGTTGCTTTGACCTGTTAGCAAAGAAAAATGTTTTATTTGAGTTAGTCGTTAGATAATACATTAATCATTTTTGTATTATAAGCAGCACAAGACTGGGCTCCTGATTTTCGCCTGTCTTTGGGCAAACTGTGACACTGACACATCTCATTGTTTGTTTTTAGTTAGAACTTGATAACGTTTTGGAAAACCTATTAATCTACTCCCGATTAGCGTTTGTGGTTTGAGGTTTTAAATAAATGAAAGGGTAAACATTGGGTATTACAGTCCAGGCTTTCAATCAGTCTGTCATTTTTGACAATGAATGTAAACTTTCCTTGCATGTGCTTGCTCCTTAAGTAGCCAATATAACTTCTTTCATTAAGTTTTATTAATCTCAACAACATTTGTATAACAAAGGTGCTGCCAAGGGTTCTTTGCATGAAACCATAGAAGAAACAATTGTTTATTTCACTTGAGTTGTTCGGAAAAGAGATTTGTTTGTTTGAAAAAACTTTAAAGGACCTTCACATAACATAAATGTTCTATACCAATTTACGTGTTTTTCTTTGAACCTTTACAAAGATTCCTCACACTTCTCAACTTCTATATCATGAAAAGAAAAGGTTCTTTAATGAACCCTTCATAGAAAAGCTGTTCCTCTGTGGCACTACACAAAGGAGCCTTTTTGGATTCTTTTGAGTGTAGGTAAGTGCTTGATGGAATAGTTGTGGATAGAAGATGTTTAGATTTGTAACATAAATTCTAGAGTTTAAAACCATGTATTGAAAATGAATCAGTGAAAGAGACTGTGAGGACTAAAAAATGATCAGACAAGGCCCACAAAGTCGCCTTTAGTGGTTTAGTTATGAACTATTTCCATCAGTTATGCTAGCAATATGGTTAGTTTTAAAATCTCGCTTTCATAACAGGGGGGTTAGTTGTACGCAGGTAGAAAACTAACAGTGTGGTATGTCTAAATTATCTTAAGGGATAAATTAGACAGGAAATGAGTAGTTTTCCAGAGTGGTTTCACAGTAATTATGTTATTCAGAAATGACCATAAAACCATGGGTCAAAGAAGCAGTTAATGTGTGGAAATTATAGTGAGAAAAACATCACACTGCATATTTGGACCAGGGCCTGAACTCGGTGGCTTGTTAGCAGCATTATATTGCATATAACCAGCAAAGTGCTGCCATGAATAAAAGTCTTTCAATCTGCTGGGATATAGTTAGAAGAAAGTAATTGTTTTGTGTCTACATATGTACTCATAGTTCTCTTTTTTAACTACCTGTGCTTGTCGGGAATTATTGAGATTACATTATATGTCCAAAGGTTTGAAGACAAACCCTCTGGAAATCAAGGGTATTAATCAATACCTTCTCCCCTTTACTGTAACAGAGGAAGGCTTTACACTATCGAATAGAACATAGCTGTAAGAACTTTAGCCACAAGCAGATTAGTAAGGTCTTGTACTGATGTTCAACAATCCCGCTCACTGGAAAGGTATCTGAAGGAGCTCCATCACTCCAGAGAACTTGCAAAACAACACAGCTGAGTTCTATGGGGTTTTGTACATTTCTAGCTGACATTCTGCATTATACATGATAACCTTGTTTGGGACTTTCCTGGTGTTTTCCATCCCTTTTGCAGTTCTTGTTAGTCAAATGTAAAAATTAGCACATTATAAAGAGGTGTAACAAGAGAGCTAATGCTCCAGATTATTTTGGTAGCAAGACATTCTTGTAAAAAAAAAATGACATATATTAGATGCATGTAATATTTTCCACAAAAAAACACAGATGAATGGACAACTAAATTATGGAAAATATGTAAAAACTTTAGACAGTTGTAAAAAATTTGAGTATTTTATTTAAGTGTTCTGCCAGTTCTGCCAATTAAAAGTGCATTCACTATGTAAAAAAACAAAATCCATGGATGATTTTTTTTTAAAAAACACTCTCAGATATAAACAGGGATTCTACATCACATTTTACAGAATGACGTTAAATCACACAGGCTGCCAACAACTTATGCCCTAAGAGAATTTACAAGCACCCTTAGATTTTATACATTCCAATCCATTTGATGTTTACAATGGACTTAATGTAATCATAGAAAACTGCATTTTTGTGCTTGAACATTAAATCCAGCTTAGTTCTCCCCTGGGGCATAGGGAAATGCTGGGTAGCTGCTGCCCACCCAGGATAAGGCCAGACAGGCCAGTGCAGCTCCATCTGCTCCTGGGCCTCTGGATCTAGCTGGCTGTGAACATACACAGCGCCTGCAGAACTATAGAATGAGAAGAATGAGAGCCATATCGGCCTTGTCTGCATATTTTGGTGTCCTGTTACCTTGTAGTGGTTTACAGGGAATTTTAGGGTGTCTATGTGGGGTCCACATAGGGGCAATTTTATTGTGACCTTTTTGTCTAACTGTTTAACTGAAAATATTTTATTCAATGATATTACTAGGAATATCCAATATGGCAAATTCCATTCCACCGTTGGATGCTTTGAGCCCCATTTAGGCAGAGGATTGTCTGTCACCCAAACAGTCCAAAATCAGACAGCATTGTCAGACAATTAAAGCGATTGAGTTACTGAATAAGGAGGCAGGAGAATGGATAAGTAACAGGGTTTCACTCATGGAGAACCCTTTTTTTCTCCTCTCTCTTTCCCCCTACATTAAACGTTCCAGCCTGGAAAATCTGAACGTAATCCGAAAACATGAAAAGGAAATGAGTGTAAATATGAGACGCTGAATCAACAAGCACGGGTATATTTCCATGGCTTTTCACAGGTTTCCACTCTGCTACGGGGAGCAGCTGTGGCTGAGCCACGTGCATCAGGAATAATTACACTCCAGCCTGTCCACACCGCCGTGTGTGCGTGGCCCTGTGTAACAGAGTTGATAAAACTAAGCCTCACACCATGTCCCTGACCCTGACCCTGACTCTTGGGTGACCTCTCACCTCTGCACACCACAGCCTGCTATCCGATGTCTCTCAGTTATAGTGGATTTGCTATAACTCTTCTTATGACCTTTGACATTAGCAAGGTAACATAGATACTGTAGTAACACATATGTCGGCTTTCGAACAATACTGTATTGCACTTGGTCAAATATTACTAAGAGCCCGCAAAGGTGTAGACAGACAGAGATGTACTCTCCTTTAATAAATTGTAACTGTGTTTATTTTGATACATCATCAGGTTCCTGAGATCTGCCTTTGCAGGTGTTAATAATTTATGGGGCCAAAAAGTGAGATGTTGTGTGAACCTTTGCCACACCCTGGCTTGAAGCTTTTTTTAGTCTTTTTTATCATTTTTTACTTTAAGAGAATTGTAGGAGCTTTAGAAATGCAGACCCTGTTAGATGTCACCTTCAATTCCAGGTGACAGGAAATACATACAAGTTCTGTTGCTGGATAACAATGTAACCAATGTCACTACTAATGTAGTCAGTGCTACCAAAGTGCAAACAAACAGCTAAAACATGCTGACAATGTTGAGAATATGTCACTATTACTATTAAGTGTGCAGTCTATACATGTGTCCTGTATGTTGGACGACTATGGATGGCACTTGTTTTAGTATGTTTTAGTGTTTTAGTCACATTGCCTCATCCTCTCCCTTCCCCTAGACACCTGTTTTAGAGTTTGCCATTTTCTGACCTAGTTATTAGATACCAAACATCCATCACTGCCTGCATATTGGTAAGCATTTCGCTGGCAGTTTGCTGAAGCATCATCTTTCCTCAAGGCCAGTGCATGTTCATCTAAACCACTCAAGCAACAAGTTGGTGCCCAAACGTGGGGCAGTTTATCCTCTGTAACTGGTCAAGGCGAAAGTTTAATCACCCCTCTCTGGCACAGTCTCCGTTAACATGATAAGCTGTCCCCTTGGCCCTCTGGCCTTGGGACTAGCAGGGCTTCCCTCACAAGTGACTTGATCACCACAAATTATCACTGTGTAATTATCGTCCTTTTGGACATATTAGCATAGGTGCTATGATCTGGATTCAATGCGGAAACCAATACCTCCCCACATTTTTTTTTCCCTCAACAAACAAGCCTTGTATAAAAATATCTCCTGGCAATAGGAGCTCTCTAGTCCTACTGGCTGAAGGTTAGGTCACATGATCTGATGCAGCCTATTGGAAGTATCGGGGATTTCAGGTGTTGGGTTACTTGAATGGGTCCAATAATTTACCATGGTGGTGGTATTTATATCAGCAGTGAAAGTGTCATGGTGAGAAGGTCAGAGAATTGAGTAAACACACTGGAGGGCTGCTTGTACTATAGATGCACTGTCACACCATATGTGCTGACAGTTTCAGTGGTTTTCCTATATTAAGGAGTTTGACTGGCTTGTCAGTCAAAGAGAAATCAAATGGCACTTTTCCCCCTGTCTCTTTATTGCATAATTCATATTAGTTGAAAGTGGAATTCACTTTCTTCAGTGTATTGACTGAATAATTGTTCTGTAATATTGGGTAGTTGACACAAATGCACTCTGGAAACAAAAGGTGGTGTCACATGTGTGACCAGATTCACAATATCCTCCTGAAGTGTGATGAAATGAGGCGCAGTTTGAGAAGTCATGAGAATACCAAGTTATCATTGTGAATCCATGGCCTCTTCATCTGCCCTCGCTGTGGTTCCCTTTCGTCTCAGTTTCAAATCACAACACGAGCATAATTGCACCATTCTGATGTGTGAGAAATGAAACCCTCTTCTCATGTCTCCTCACTGATATGATGAGAAGAGGAAAAAGATTCTTTATTTATTTTCTTCAGACAGCTCCATGCTGCTTCTGGCATGGAAACCATTACCCGAAGCCACAGCAGGCCAAACAAATATCTATTCAAGAAGAATAATAAAACAAACAAACACTGGTCGTGAACAAAATATTTGAGCCCTAAACACTGATCCTGGAATCCTGCAGAGTTGGATGTGAAAACAGCCTTGTGCATCCAGAGATAAAGACTTATGAACTGCTGCAGCGCTCTTGGGGCAGACTCCTTTAAAAACGAATAGTTGCAGTCTGTTTCAAAAAACAGAATTATTGCCACTATTCTGTATATTTAGGCCTATAAATCATTAGTAGGATTTCAGCCTTTTCACAACTTAGGTGTTTTGGATTGGCTACCTCCTTCCTCCAGGGCCACTGTCATTCCATAGATGGCTCTCATATTTCTCAAGTTAAACGTGTCAATCCTCATTAAGGCTCTTAGAGCCGAGGCAACTGCTGCCCCCTCGAGACACCTGTGTGGACCATATCATATGTGCTTCTCTTAGGACACACATACAAGCACACACACACATGCGGGCGCACACACACACACACACACAGTATCCTTTTTCAGCCCCATTGCTGGGCATGTGTCCTGGTCCTTAAACACTTGTGCATCTGCCTTGCAAACTGGATAGTTATTTCACTTCCTGCTTGTGGGTGGAATGTGTCCAATTGCAAATAGCACTGATATCCACTTGTCAAACTCAGTATCCCTCAGAGTCTCTGTAGACACAACTGCTTTGAGATTGTGGGTGGTGGATCTAATCAGAGACAGAGACTGTGTTAAAGAGGCTATGGCCTTGACCATTGTGGGAGGCCTGGTTAGAAACAGGATTGAAAAGGCATGTGGCCATGCGTGGCTGATTAGTTGTTAGGATTTCAAGAGGGCATCATTAAACTTCTTTTCTTTGCATGGGATCACATGTTACATGGTGTTAATCCATGTATATTTGAATATTTGAATGTTATTTTTTTCTACAGGTATACTAGACAGTTGCTGACTGTAGTGGTGCGTGCAACAGAATAAAATAAAGTTATGAATGTCAGGAGTGATATTTTACTGCAGGCACAAGAGAGGCTGTTAGCATGTCCCAGCTCTTGCTGAACTCTTGTTTCTAACTCATCTTAATGGAGTGTTGTTTTTCTTTTCTGTCTCTCTTGGTAACATCAAAACATTTTCTTTTCCCTCCCATAAATGAGGACTCTGGCATTGACATGAAATTACTCATAGCTGGCTGTTAGGGTCTCACTGTGAAGAATTCTCTCTCAGACGCTGCTCCTTGCAATCTGTCAATTAACATCATAGAATGGTGCACCAGTACAACCACCGCAGCCATGAATGCATTCCATCACTGCAGCTGTTCTCCTTGTCCCTCCCGTTATTGAAATATTAATTTCATAACTCCAATAACCACACCTAGGCCCAGTAGGTTTCATTTTATTATTGAAACAGGCCCCTACAAGCTTGCAATAGATCGTTATTTTCTTCAGCATGGCTGGGGTCAGGCATAAGGTTCAGTTTGGGGCCAAGTTTGAAGTTCGTCTGCAGGGTACAACAGGGATTAGCGGCATTTTGCTGTTAAGTGGACACAGGGGTGCAATCGGCAGTGCGGTAGTATATATTGTGGTTTGAAAGACCTGCACTGTCCATAGACTGTAGTTGCTCCCCTGCTGCTTTCGTCTTCTTCGCAAATGTGCGTTTACAACTTTAGTTGTGTTCCATCTTCTCCTAAAAACTTCCCAGATGGTTCTCCCATTGTTCCAGGCACCCCACTCCTCCGAGTCATCACTTGTCACTGTTATTATGGGCCTGCACTCACAAGACACCATGATTTGTTGGTCTGCTTTGACTTTGAAGATCTAAAGAGTCTACAAGCAAGAGATGAGGAGAAGAGAAGCCAAAGTTGACAACCGTAGCCCACCTCCCCCACCCCCATGGAGCCCAGGAGGCCAAGCATTACTACACACAAACTGTCCAACAACCCCAAGTCACGGGTTAGAGGGTCAAGTTCTGATTTCCCCTTCGTGTGTTTAAAAATCTGCAGATGACAATTATGGCAGATTTGATTAAGCGGGAGGGCTGTGCAGATAGCCTGACTCTTAGACGAAGGGCCGGCGGTTCGTGTTTCACTAGCTGTCATTTATACAGTCGGAGGAAAGCGGGGGGGAGTCTCTTTACTGCTGAGCTGGGGCCTGGGTGCAGACTTCAAACGTCATTCTCCAGCCCTGCTCCTCACTTTAAAACTTCCCCAGGAACTTGAGAGAGAGAGAGAGAGAGAGAGACAGAGAGAGCAAGAAACTTTCTGCCTTATCTCTTACACTTCCCCAATTTCTTTCTGTGCTTCATCCCACAAAGCATTCAGTGCTTCAAACAGCAGTGAGATCTAACTGACTTTCTGTTTCATTTAGTCCCGCCCTGTAATTATTGTATGCACAGTTTAAGGGTCATTCTGAGACTATGCTTACATATGTATATTATCAGTTGCTTCTTTAGTTCTGGATTTGATTCATGTTGCAAAGTGACTTACAGGCATAAATAATGTGCAATACATGAGCAGTAAACATTCCCTGGTTATGAATGGCTTCTATACATAAAATAGTTCATATATATCTTTTGGTGTAGCTGTGTTCAAGAGTCAGAGATTGGATAATTCGTTTTAGCCTGGACTTTATTTGCATCATTTGTTTTTGTGATCTAATCAGTAATCTATGATCATATGGATTCTTCATAAAGTCTGCTGTCATTTCCCTGATTTGTCCCGCTGGTAGGCTGTCCACCACAAAGGCAGCCTGTAGTCCCCCCCTGCTCATTCCCCCGCTGGCCTGGGCCCTCTTGTTTTTACAAGCACCCTGAGTAAACGGTCTGGTTTATTGGGACAGGTCTCTGCTTGGCCTGCAACACACTCCACCAATGGCCGGCACGGATGAGTAACCCCTGCGTATAAATAGCGGCCTTCATTAAATCAGTTGTTCTCTTAATTGAACTTCAATAAAGAATGACTTATGCAAGGCCAGCTGGTTCTAATAGAGCCAGGCTTCTGGCGTTGAATAAGAGGCGTATTATTTTCCCCCTGTGTTGGGCCCGTGGCGGGGTCCTGGGTGTTATCAACAGAGATGGAGAGAACAGAAAGTCCTTCCAGTCCAGCCTAATGCATAGCGAGGTGGCGCAAGTTTATTTTTCCTTCCAAAGAAATAAATGGTTTGGTAATTAAATTTTCTGGGCTGGCTTTCGGCTTAATGGCTGTCCCTGACAAGTGCTAATGTATGGCAAAGAAGGTAAAGGCTCTGACATGAAACACGCTGTCCTACCACCACTTCCACCAAACACACACACACACACACACACCACACATACACACACACACACACACACAAACACACACACATACATACAACCTTACATACATGCTTTTCAACATCCTGCTCTAAACCTGCAAGCAATTTCGCAGTGGAAGGCCAATCTAAATCTTGTGCCAGGACACAGTTTGCATTAATCTGTTTTAAGCCTAATGCACCAAGCTCACTCAGCAACACCAAGACACATTTCTCCAGGCCTTTTTTAAAATTCTCTCTCTCTCTCGCTCTCTCACTCTCTCCTCCCCGAGACAAGAATTCTTGAAGTGAGCCGTTGTTTGAAAGCGTTTTGTGGTCTCTGGCAGCATTGGCTGATGGAAATTTGCTGAGTTGGAGTTCTGAAACGTTGCAGCTGTCTCCGAAGAGCCTGGCCGCATCTCTGAGCTTCACTGCTTGGCCGTTGGTCAAACAGAGAAAGCGAGAGAGAGAGAGAGAGAGAGAGAGACACAGAAAGAGAGACTTTCCGTCCTCTCTCTTGCTCTCACTCTCTTACTCTTTCCCGTTAACTTGCTTGGTCTCTCACTCACTTTCGTTCCCTGCTTCATCCCACAACACTTTCTCTGTTTCTCTTCTCTCTTCCCACTTCTTTACCAGACTTTTTAAATTCCACTGCCTTTTTCTTGATTTCTCTCTTTCTCTCCCCCCTCTCTCTTCCACTCTCTCTCTCTCTCTTTCTCGCTCTCTCCCCCGCCCCCTCTCTCTCTCTCTCTCGCTCACCAGCAAACACTACAGTCGTAAAAATAAAGGTGCCACAGATGCTATAGAACTACCCATTTTTGTCTCCCTAAAGAACCTTTCATTGGAACCTTTTTTGGACAAACATTGAGAGTGTGAAGAACCTATATAAAGTTTGAAGATTCTTCACATAATCTAAACTTTATTGAAAGAGTTTGACATCAAAAAGATGCTCATACTATAGAAAGGCTACAAACCCTAAATTGTATTCTATTTGTACAGACTGTTCAAGCAAGATACTAAAACAAAGTTACTATAGGCCGCATCTTATCATGTTGAAAACATGACACGGCATCATTGGACAGCTCAACATGCTTGGAAGAAATGACTAAATGCTAACCTGCACACTTACTGAGAATGAGGCCAGTTGTGCTTTTTTGGACTCCTGAACTCAGATGACCGTTGCATCACCAGGGATCAAATTCCTAGTGACAGTGCCAGTGCTTTGACAGTTATGTTGCTCAGGAGCCCAATTAAAATGCTGTTATGTCTTGTTAAGTTTAGTTCAGAGCAGAGAAACTAGTTGAGCTTATTTTAACCCTCCCAGATATAAATGTAGTTAATTAACAGTAGGCTATGGTTGTCATGCAACATATCAGTCTAAAGACAGTTTTACAAGTATAAGCCAGGACTTTATCAGGAAATATATACGACTCCCTAATTTAATTGAAACATGTGGTCATACACTAATCAACCATGACTTTGAAACCACCTGTCTAATATTATGTAGTCCCCTCAAAATAGTTCTGACCTGCTATGGTATCTGCACCTAGATATTAGCAGCAGATTTATTAAGTTGTAAGTTGTGAAGTGGTGTCTCTATGGATCGAGCTCATTTGTCCAGCACATTCTACAGATTCACAATCTACTTGGATCTGAGGAATTTGGAGACCAAGTTAAAATACTGAACTCTTTGGTATGCTCCTCAAACGTTCCTGAATTCCTTTTTGCAATGTGACAGGAAGCATTATCCTCCTTAAGAGGACACTGTTGTAAGGGAATACTGCTGTCATGAAGGGGTGTGCTCGGTCTGCAACAATCTTTAGCTTATGTGTACAAAAAAAACATCCACATGAATGCTAGGACCCAACGGTTCTCAGCTTAACACTGCATCCTCTGGCTGGCCTTTTTCCATCCTGGTGTATCTTGGTGCAACACATAGTCACGCAGCCATCAGCATGAAGTAAAAAGTATGTGATTAAACTTTTTTTCATGACTCCATGGTCCAGTTCTGATGCTCACACCCCTTCTATGGACACTGTTGGCAGAGGACCGCATGAACATGATCTAGAGCCGCACTGCACCGTTTGTCCTGACACTTTTCTAACAAAGCCCTCTGCAGGTCCCATTGTAACAAGATGTTAATGACTTGAACTGTCAGTTGTACTGTCATGGCTGATCAATGTATGTGCAAATAAACTGTGTATTTAACATGACACAGTTCCAATCGGTTCAATTTCTGAACTGCAAACAGTCATTTTTCTAAAAAATGATTTCACATGTATTAAACATAATAATAATAATAATAATAATAATAATAATAATAATAATAATAAATAATAATCATAATAATAACAATAATAATAATAATAATAATAATAATAATAATAATAGAAGCAGAAGAATAAGAAGTGATTATCCCCCCTTTCCACCTTGAAAGCCAAGAAAGACTATTACTTCATTTGTTTTGTGAAAAAAAAGGCTGCACTCTCCCACACTGGAAACTGAATAAGGTGCATTAGTTTAATTCATGTTTACAGGAGCCAGGGGAAACGTAGCCATCTCTGCCCATTACTCATTCACTAATTCTTACACACACTGCAGTGTGGGTGGAACAGAAAAGGAGAGATGCTCCAAAATGGTGCAAACTCATTTGTTACTCTTGTGTGTGTATGTTTGAGCCTGTGTGTGCTCAGTTCGCTACTAGATGTCCACTGAGAGTGATGTAGCCACTTGTCTGGTTGGTGGGATTGACTGGAGTAATTCTTCACAGTCCGGGAGTACCACTGCCACATACCTTGCTAATAGCAGGCTGATTATCAACAAAACTGTCCTTTAGCATGTCGCCAACATCTGCTTTCTGTCTGAGTAGAGAGTGCTGGACCCCCGCAACACACACACACACACACACACACACACACACACACACACATGCACACTCTAAATTTATAGACAGTGTATTTGGGAAAGCAGCCAAACATACACATTTTGTACAGTTATATGACTGTTCAAGCACAAATACCCCCAGAATCACTGTTTTAACCGTTTATGCTGTATATATAGCTCAATACTGTAAGTGCAGACTAGCGCTACTAAGACTATAAAGCCACACATACACACACATACACACACACACACACAGAGCAGCATTCTCCTTTCCATTAATCTATAGTATACACGACTTCGCTGACATTCGGTTGACATGGTTTGGCACCATTTTGAATGAGCGTTTTTTAGATGAGCAGATAACACACCATATCCTCTCACTGAGGGTATGAGTTCTGATGAGCTCTGACATTTGTTAGCATTGCTTCCTCGCTAGAGTTTATAAAACCTGAGCTCTGTCCTGGAAGGCCCTTTGAGTGGGGGCCAAACTGCAGTGGGTGGGTTTGGAGCCCCTCTCCTGGGCATTTCCTGTCATCATGCTACTAATGAAGAGCGGATTCAGAAATTGGTATGAGCTCTTTCAACTTCCTGCTCTTTATCTTGTATTAGATTGTATTAGGTTCTAGAGGTCTAGAGTTCAGCACAGTTGGGTACATCTTAAACATAAATGTACCAAATTGGGTTCTTTGATATGAATCTACTGAAAAACTATTTTTCAGAATGAGAGTGAAGAATTTCTAAAAGTTTATCAAATTCAAGGACATCCAAAACTATAACTGTGCAATAATCCTTATTTTTAAGCATATACCAAATTCAAATTAAGTTGAGTCTGGTGTGCTTTACCAGGAGCATTATCAAATACTAGGTAACAGAATTTGTGACTCAAGTAAACAATTTTATTCTACTCTGAAAAAACAGTGTTTTTAATTTAAATGTGTCCTATGGTTTTACATGGACAGGTTTGTTCAACACAGCTACTTGCTTATTTTGCTAAATAATGAGCTAAATCATGTATATTCAAAGCTTTATTTCCATGTGTACACTTCTACTACACCACTAAATGGCAGCATGTAATCACACTTATGAAGCGCTGAAGTACTGGGAATTTTTCTTTTACAGTGGCGTCACTGATATTGGCAATGTATATTTAAAAATCTCTCAAATCAGCTTCACTTCTGTCTCCATCATGCTTTAAAGAAGGTTAATGAGACTTAGCACTGATTTAGCTAGCCTTCCCACAAACCCACATCTGCCTTGATTGACAGCAGGTGGGGCCGGCCGCTGATTGAGCCATGGCATGCGATTTCCCTGCCCAACATCGTCTCTGATTTTCACTCATCACAAAGCCCCTTGAAAGGCTGCAGTGTCCCCCCAACACACACATACACACTCCCCCCTCACACCCCCACACTGATTTCTGGTGCTTCTCAGTTTCCCTCTCACATGGCTCCTCAAGCCTGCTCCAGTCTCTCCAGCAGCCGGCGAATGGAACCAATTTCTTGCCCTGGAGCAAGGTGGTTTTGATGACATCTGAAATGTTCACAGCGTAAACTCTGCACATAAACATTTCAGGTCAGGGGGAGTTTAGAAATGTCTTTCCCAAACATCACCATAATCTTTTTTTAGAAAGATTAGAAAGAACCTTGTTGTTTTGGGTGTGCTGTCCTATACTGTAAATGTAGTTGTGCCCTAAGAGAAAAATGTTGTGTTGTTTAATTGTTAAATCAGGTTATATTACCTACAAACTATCTTCAAGTTTTCAAAGTGGTGCTTGTTGTTGAATACTCAAATACGCACCAAATTAGAAAAATGTTTTGAATGTTTAAGTAGACCTGTAGGTCTATAGAAAAAAAGCGAAAACCTTTAACAATCCATTTAAAGCCAATACAAAGAAGGTAATCTAAGAAACATGATGTGTGGGGCTTTCAGGAGATTGCAATAATTGATTCTGACTAATGCGCTTTGTGTATTTGCATGTTTAGACATGTTATGTCTGTAGTAGCTCAAAATGATCTTGCTAACTATTCATTATTTCTTGTCTAATTATAGGGAATAAATCTCTGTTTGTCTTTTTAATGGCTGAACAGAGTAAGAAGTAGACTACTACAGACTAACTACTATAATAATGTAAAACATCAAAATGTCCTATGTATGCTCTATTAAAGTCAGCCACGTAGCAGACGCATACTCAACCTAAGTCCTTGACTATATAAGGCAATATCCAAATATTCAAACATATATTTTACTTTATTGCAGTCCAGACTATTTTATGTTTTATGTTCCATGTGCAGATATTAACCTGTTTTAATGGTTCTAATACTATAGTGGTTACATTACTGGAGTGATGGTTAAAAACCTTGAAGAGCTACTGCAAATCACTGTATATTTTAATTGC
Source organism: Clupeocharax schoutedeni (assembly GCA_037974565.1). Lineage (NCBI taxonomy): Eukaryota > Metazoa > Chordata > Actinopteri > Characiformes > Alestidae > Clupeocharax > Clupeocharax schoutedeni. The sequence goes on from JBBPDH010000144.1 coordinate 9,301,497, forward strand.
TGTAATACAGGACCAGGACTCCAGTACGCTCTGTGGTTTAAAAAGAAGGTACATTTCCAAAACATCTTGATGCATGTCACTAGGCTGGCTTGCACTATGTTAAGAGGAACCAATAAAAAAGTAACCCTTTCTGTACTATTGTTTACATCAACTTTAATCTAGACACACATGCACACATCATGGGTCTGTAGTCTATTACTCCAAAGGATGCTCAGTAAACAGGGTTTTAAAGTTCCCCTTGTAGGTTTTGCAGTGTGAGTCATCAGCTCCGGTGTGTGCATTCAGCAGCGGTGAATTTGCCAGCTGAGTAGTTTTTTAGGGCACAGACTGAGTGTTAAAGCTCTCCACTGTTTAAGTGTCTTGCTGTTGCCCAGCTATCTGAACTGATCCTTCATTAGGCCTTTCATAGACGCAGTGTCCTTCTTCCAGTGCCCCTTTTATGGACACCATTAAAAAAAAGGTTCAAAGTCCTCCGCCAGCTCCTTATCATGCGGTAGTGTTTTTATGCCCTGCTCACAAACGGTGGACACCTTTGCTGCTTTACTGTACAGTTTGATGGCAAGGATACAGTTACACTGCCTGGCACTTTATCATTTAAAAAAAGAGCACAGATGAGATCATGGTGAAATATATAAGCATTCAGAGAAGGATAGCCTTCCAGAAATATAAATGATATATAACAGACAACAGTTATTTGTTTTCACAAAAAAGCACATTTCAGTTAAATACCACCTCATTAAAAACATACACACACACACACACACACACACACACACACACACACACACACATATATATATATATATATATATATATATATATATCACTGCCATAATTATCCTGTAAATAGAAAGTGATACCAACAGGAGATCAGAGGTGCAACAAAGATGTAAAAATGTCCCATTTGATGTGTACATATTGATGTACTACTGTACCTCCTTCACAATTGCACATACTGACTTACTACTGAAATCTCTATACAACACACTGATTTACAATTTCACAACAGCCAATCACCAAAATAAAGCAGTGTTATTTGTCTCTTTGACTACAATGTATATTGTATATTAGAGAAGCAGCCAGTGCTGTGGTACTGAGTTACATTAAGTCATTTTAAAATTGCTTATTAGACCACAATTAGATTTCCTCCTCTGAAATTTATAGCATTTTAAGACCCATTTGATACATGCATGCTTGCTGTTCTGAATGTGGCTCATAGTAATTTATGGCTGGATATTATATCATTGTTTTTATAGAGGCACTGTTCACTGTGGTTTTTGGAGGTGTAAGCGGAGTATAACCATCAATCATTTGTGATTCATTCATGTCAAATTTTTTTCTGTATGTGTTTGTGTGTGTGTGTGTGTGTGTGTGTGTGTGTGTGTGAGAGAGAGAGAGAGAGAGAGAGCGAGTGAGAGCGAGAGC
>JBBPDH010000144.1:9326133-9346341 GCA_037974565.1 Clupeocharax schoutedeni
AGATGCACATCACCTAATATGCTTAATTGGTAGTAGGCTTTCGAGCCTATACAGCTTGGAGTAAGACAACATGCATAGAGGATGATGTGGACAAAATACCCATTTGCCTAATAATTCTGCACTCCCTGTAGTTATGTATGGATACAATAAAACAAGTGCAAGTTAGGTTTCAATAATTAATTCAAAATGATACTGCACAGTGTGGCTGTAATTGCAATTAAGTAGTAGCAAATATATAACTCCAATGCTAATCGTAGTGACTCAGCACTTTATCAGTATCACACATATTCAAAGCTAAGAGAAAAAGTTAATACTTCACTTAAGGCCTGTATTCATATGCCCATATTCATAAGCCAATTACATAAAAACTGACAAAATCAGTCTCAACCACAGTTGACACATCAGAATAAGTTATAAATGTTAATGTATGTTTATGTCACTTGTCTTGAAAGGATTATGTACATGTCATAAAGTCTTATGAAAACAGACTTTAAGTGATGTGTTTACAAACCTTCTTAGAAGTCAGAGATACCCTCTGAAACTCTCAGCCTGACGTAATCAAAACCGGTATACACATCCTTGAGTAAGGATATCTGCTTATGAACTTGGAGATTGGACTTCAACTTCCATACTGAGAAGAATTTGTCAGCAGGATTGTGGAGGGGGGAATGGTGTGGTAAGACCTCCACCAACCAGTGTAAAGCCTAAAGTGCTATGTGGCACATGATTTTAAATCTGTGTCATCCTAAATTTCTGAATTTCTAAAATCTGTATTATTGCAAAAGGCTGGTTGAGCACAAGCAGAGATCATGAGCAATACTTACGCCATGGTTAACTGTGGTAAAGCAAGTGTGAAGTGTGCATAGCTGGCAGATGAGATTGTAATTCGTTATGACAGACATTAAACAGTAGAACGAAGACTGTGTTTGTCCCATGAAAAACATTTAAAATTTTGTGTGAACCCAATGAGTATAGCACCCTTTTCTTCCCTTTTTCTTTACTTGGGAACAGGGTACGGGTTAAGGTTAGGGTATCTTCATACCAAGAAAGTCATTTTGATGAACATTTTTTACAAAACATTTGCAGGTATGCTTTTACTTATTTAAATGTTTTTGAATAATCTCTGAAAATGAAAAACAATAAGCAGTGTCAATCCATACAACATGTAATGATATGCAAATAATAAGTGATTCTAAAACTGTTAGCTTGGCAAGATGACAGTCATGTGATTGTTCTTGGCTGCATTATATCCATATTGAAAGCTTACCAAGGGCCAGGCAGACCTAACTAAGGATGCACCCTTGAGCCGCACCCTGTCGACTATTTATTACTGCTATAATATTGCAGTATCCTGCTAAAGTACTTGTGAGCAGGTAGAGCCCAAAAATGTATCATTCCTTCACAGATAAAGCAACAGAAACAGGGAGGCAGTAAAATAGCATGGGGTATCATCGCAGATTGATTCCAGACCTGGTCTTGAAAAGAATACTAGCTCTTCTTCAAAATCCTGCAGAGCCTTGTTCATTCTCCAGATGACCAGCTCCCATAAAGTGGGCATACACACAATATCTTTCATTACTTAATTCTTTCATGACATTTTGCTTTTTTGTGCTTTACACTCATTCCATGGTTGACATCCAGAGGGATTGATGTTTCTGCATTAACAAGGGATTTTATAATCCTGCCTTTTGTTGCTCAGAGTTTCCTTTTATAACAGGGTGGTTTCATTTTACCCATCAATCTCAGGGTTGTCACAATTGTCCTGAGATCTTCAGCTTTTGTTTTTTATCAGAGAAGATGCTCCAACAGACCAGGATCATGACCTGACACCCCCCCACTCTCTCTCTCTCTCTCTCTCGCTCTCTCTCTCTCTATCTCTGTCTTTCACACTAAAAGTATATTATTTAACATAGTATTTCATCAAATTCAGCTTTTTATCTGTTGTCATTTATGTTTTCTTACATGCATAGCTTAACGTAGTCTTATAACTTTACAAAATAATCAATTGTTTCAAGTGTGTACATGATTATTCACAAAAATATAAAAATAAAAATAACAATACCGGCACAAAGGAACGGCAGAAAGTATTTTCAATGTATCACTTTGTTCAATAGCAAGAAGAACATTTTATGCAATGAAAACCTGTTGCCTTGTGTACTGTTTACCATAGCCTATATTTTTCATGATGAGAAGCCACAAATTGAGTTGTGAGGCTATTATAAATTAAATTTGGCTGGCCAATAAATACCCCCCGTGTCTGCATAGTGGGTTGACTGCAGGTCAAGCCCCTCTCGCCAATCAGAAGGGACTGATCTGACTTAGTGTTTTGCAAAAAACACAAACGGTGAAATTCATACTTCAACAACGTCAGCTTTCCCCGTTCGCCTGTCACTCAGCGAGAAGGCCTCTCAGCTTCAGTTGTGGCTGCTGAACAAAAAAAACATTGGAAAAGAAGATCCTGTCTCATTTCCTGTTCCTCTGCCGTCTTCCTGACCTTGTCTGTGATCTGCCTCTTGCATCTCACTTTCCCGCTTGCCCGCCACCATCTGGCTCTTCCTGTGCCCCGATACCTACTGCTTCAGCATGGCTGATGACGCGCACTGGCCAGGATGAGAGTTGGCTCTCGTGCTGGGCGAGGATCCAATCTCTCCTTTGCTGCATCTACATTTGAGCGAAAGCGCAAGAAGAGAGGGTGTTTTGTATTTCTCTTGGAGGCCTTGTTCAAAGAGAAGTTCTCACTCTGTCTGGCGAGGTGCAAAGCCCGAGAATATGTTCGGACAGGGCAGCTTTCTGTGTGCACTCAGCCATGCTGTTAAAAAAGAGCTGATTATGAAAACAAACTGCATGTTGTCTTTAATAAATGCAGCACTGAAAGTCAGTGCAAACTTAAAAGGTGAAAAATGGGTGAAAGGCTTGTCACATCAAATTAGTATTGACCCTGACTTAAGGATACCCACCCTTTTACACATTTCTCTTTCAGGTATTCCTTTCCCACTCCAAGTGGCTCAAAATGATTAAATTACTCACCAGATTAGTTGTGCCTAAAAGAGTATAAATATGCTGAGATGCACAAGATAAGCTTTAAGAGTTGATTTTTCTCCTTGAGAATTATGCAAGGAGACAGTTTAGCCTTTTGAAAATTCCATCAAGTAGACTAAGCAATCTCTTCAAGTGCTTAAGCATATTAAAATCTTTTACATGTTAATCATCTGAATTTACATGTTACATGTTAAATATCTGAATAAAATACAAAAACATATTTCGTTTACAAATCCATACAGGCTGTGCTGTGTGTGCATTTATGTGCACCAGGTGAAGAAATGACATTCATGATGTTACAAACACTGCAAAAAGTGCAGCAAATGTATCCTCCTCTCCCCAAAAGCCTATAGCATTGATGAATTTGTCATAGCATAAAACTCTAATATTGTGCTACCATTTTCACTTCATGGGGGAATATAAGGTTTAAGAGCCTTTTGCTATCAGCGACCCGCAGAGAGCCGGCACATGCTGGAGAAGTGGCCGTCTAATTGCGGAGTGTAGAGACGCTGGTAAATGCGCCTCAGCACAATGACACCTTTGGAGGAGCGGGTAGAGGAGAACAGGGCCCCTAATTTATGTCAGCACTATTGCAGGGGCAGAATTTATTGACGGTAACGCAATACGGCGAGATCTGCTTAAAATGCCCCAAGGCCTCCTATTATGCAGCTTGTCTGTCTTTCATGCTAACCCTTACTGTAACTGTAGAATTTTAGCTGATGTGAAGGACATATGGTCTCCAAAGAAACCATTAGAAGGACACTCACAAACAAAATTCTTTTTTAGAACGCTCAAGATGGCTTGCTACAATGGAGACTCAAAGGAAACTGCTAGAGGAATGTGTATGTGATGTTAATCTGTGCATTTAGATTATCATTCAGATTTAAGCAGGGGCTGATTTTAGTCTGGAACTGGAGAGGAGGAACAATATGAAGTGCCGGTGGCCTGTGACGGAGGGGTCAGCTATGAAAGATCAAAGTAGCAGTTACAGGACTTCATGTGTTTTTATTATGCTGGCCTGCACTCTGTTCGCATGGTTTTAGTTTCTAAAGAATGGCTTGTTAATAAAAAGGCATGTTAAGACCTATCCACACATCCCATCTCACCCAGGACCCCGCTGACCTTACACTAATACACGAGCAAGCTCTCATTAATGACTGCTCAACAGGAATGTAGTCACCCTTGCTAATTTCGCCCTTGTGTTTAACTGCACAGAAGGGTGAGGACCAGTCATGGTTTTAGTGGCCATTAGTGTGCCTAGTTTGTAGCAGGGCCAGTTTGTTTGGCTATTTTGTTGCCATTTAAGTCCTAAGATATTTAATATGACTTCCCCTCATTAAACAACAAGCATACCCTTCACTAAAGATACTATCAGTTGGATGACTGGGAATATTGATTGTACATTGCAATAATTCATGTTCCATATCTGCCTTTAATATGTGACACCAATGATACTATTAAAACCTAATGGACTAATTGCACAGACGCTGAGTATGATTTGTCTTGGTCTAAACCCTGAGACCTCTGAGCTTGGTGAAACCTAGCTGAAGCTAGCTGTTTAAAACTCAAAAGCCAACATAGCCACTTCTGCCAGCTTTCATTTAAAGCCCCATATGTGGTACATGGGCTGCATATACTAAAATAACTAAATGCTGATGGTAACTTATTTATATTTAATTGTTAGCAATGCCATATGTGCACAGTGTTATAGCTAATGAGCTAGCTACCTAGATAATAATACATCTACTGGACTGAGTACACTAGAGGCCTGAGCCCATTTTGTTAATTTCAAATCTTCTTTCTTTCTTGTTTTTCTATTTCTTTCATTATCTACTGGGAGAAGTGCATTCACTGTTTCATCACAAATTTGAAACTAGAAATCTGTATTGCAAGGGCAACTCTCCATGTGCCATAGACATGCAAAAAAATATCCAAACTGAAATGTTATATAGGTAATCCAAGTAATTTATTTCACTTATGATCATAAAGGCCCATTTTTCCTTCTGAGGTTTTATTCACAGATAATGGACTGTGATAAGAATTTTGTCAAATTTTGCTAAAGGTTTTCCCTCAAAATCAATGATCCATCCTTTACTATGACTTTTGAATCAGGCCTGATGAGTTAGAGAGCTCAGATAGGGTCAGTGTTCTCTATGTGGTTTCAAAAGCTCCTCTTCCCTCCCTAGGGCTGTCAACAGACTTGTAACAGCTGTGCAGTCCCTTGTCTGGGCCGAGTTACTCTGAGGTGCCTGGCTTTTATAGACATTATTACTGTAGTTGATGTAAATATGGCCATAGCTGTGCATCCCCCTCCACCGGCGTGGGTTGTTGCTGGCTGGCAGACCCAGTCCTGACCTCTGCTCTGAGCTCCCTCAAGTGAATCTCACATTGAAGACTGAAGGAAGCTATAAGCACTCTGCACCACAATAAATATTCAAACACTCTCCCTTCATTCTTACGGATGTTTCCAGTAGATATTGGGCCTTAGTTTCAAATGGAGCCATAAATAACTAACTCTCAGGCTTCTTCCTCAAGCTCGGCATAGGACAATGCCTTTGGTGTAGGAATTTAGAGAGAACTATTTACAGTACTTTACTGCTCGAAACACAATCTAGTCCATCAAACATGTCTACTACACCCTGAGAGGCTATAAACCATAGTTCAGTCAAACAGATGTGGAGAAATCCATTAAAAAATAAAAGGAACGTATGGATGCAAAAGCTTATAGCCGCTAAATAGTTTTTGTAATTTTTTTACAGTCTGCATTCAATATAGTCCCATATAATCTAAGATTATATTTACCATAACTGCATAGCAGATTAAAAAATAAATTTCCCCTCAATTTGGATATGATTTAGTGATGGTTTGATTAACTTTCAAAGCTCAAAGAACAAATTTCAGTTCCTGTGGGATTTTTAGTTCACATTCTCAGTCTGTTTGTTCTAGTGAGGTTAAGCACTCATATCGGCTACAGTACTGATTTGTCATGATGCTTAAACCCACCCTGCTGCTCAGCGCCTGGCCAGATGTAGCACATGCAAAGACCCACATTTAGAATGGGGCACCCCCACATATTCTCCTGATCTTTCATCTGCTCTGACCTGTTGGTGTAAAGTCCTCTTTAATGCCTGAGTACTAAGGAGAGCTCTACTGTTCCAGCTGCCCCATGTGCAGTGAGATGCCACCACCCAGATGCAATGTTTCCTTCACAGATCTGTCCATCTAGTTTCAGTGCTCAAGGCATTCAGTGTGTGATAAAGTGATTCCCTCAGCTTTGCATGTGGCTGGAATTCAATTAGCCATCTGTTCAATATGTGAGAAGATAACTAATCTTGCAACACAATAAAAGTGTGCTGTGACTGTACAGGCATTTACTTCACTGTCCAGTGCACTTAACTCCTTTATATGAAATGTACACAAATCAAAAACTTCTTTTATCAGTCAACAAGCAGTTACCACAAATATACAAATAAATACAGTTCCATGTCTTCTTATGTTTTTGTGAGGTTATGCTAGATTTTGATGTAGGAATAAGGCACAAATTATATGTCAGCAAGCACAGTATCCTGTAATCCTTGTTCATAATAAAAAAGTATGAAATCATCCAATGTAATGTACTGGTATATTCATAAATCTGTGTGATTTGATGTGACTATATATTACATCAACACAACTGCAACTGCTATTAGCTTGCTTCTTTTGACAAGAATTAGATTATACACGTGTATATATGTGTGTGTGTATATATATATATATATATATATATATATATACTTCAGAAATCAGTGGTCAGAAATCAGTGGATACTGTTCTTTTGGTATTTGTAGCACATTAAACCACTGATCTTCAAACTTCTGGTTGCATTTTGGACTACATAAACAATTTCACTAAATCAGACATCAGTAACGTTCATCAAACCTCAGATTTTGTTCTTCTACCGCCACAAGCAACTCAGACAGATGCGCAAATTGAGCTCTCTACACCCACTGCTCTTTCACCCATCCCCCAAGCAAATGTAAGCTCACACACACACGCACACACACACACACACACACACACACACACACACACACACACACACACACATCATGATACTATCTTACTAGACACTAGAGTTTTCTAAATTACACACAAGTTAATCTGTCATTTTACTGTATAATATATAGTTTTTACTCATTTGACTCCAAAGTACTGCAGATTTTTCAATTCCTCACACTGATTGTTACATAAGTTATTTTATAACAGTTCTGAAAGTTCATATAGTTACTAAACAAAAAGATATATAATTAATTGTAATAGAATTAGGTGAACAATGGATTTATTTCAATCTAATTATTTCATTATTTCCACATTAATTTATTCTTCAGCACATATTTCTCATTCAGTTGTTGTAATTCAATTAAGTACATTTAATGTATTTATTTTTTTTATGTGGAGAGTAAAAGGATAAAGAGGAATTAATGTATTTATTCTACTCCAGTAAAATGTACACAAACAAATAAATTAAACAAATTATTGTTTACAGGTGGATAATACCTAATTGTTTCAATAGTTATATAGATATGTCTACAATATGACTACAGTGTACTTACTCTGCTATAAAATATCTATCAGGTTACACTGAAAAAAGGATGTTGCTCACTGATAGCCCCATGAAATAAACCGGAAAGGAATTCTTATTCATGATTAGGTTCCAGTTGGTTCCGGGGACGCTACTAAACCTAAGTGAAGAAAACCTCCTGAGTTGCCTTGCAGTTTTGGAATGGACATATGTAGCTATCAGTCAGTGTGTGTGTGTGTGTGTGTGTGTGTGTGTGTGTATTCATGTTACAGCATGCGGATATATACACACACATATAAGATTGTGGGTGGCCTGGGCTTGGGGTATTATTGCAATTTGTAAGGAATTGACAGTAATCCCTTTTTCATGAAGACCTCTTCTCTTTCTCTCTCTCTCTCTCTGTCTCCCCGTGCCTGCTATGGTGCACATTAGCACCAGATACACACACACTCTGCTTTTACTGCTCAGCTCATCTTATGGACTTGAACTTTACCAGCATGCATATACACACAGAGGAACACATTATTTTACTCCATCACTTTACTTGACTGTCAGAAATAAAGGTATGGGTTTACCTACATCTTGTAGGTACAATTTTCGTAAAATTTTTTTTTCACAGGATGTTTTGGACCTTTTCACAACTTATAATTTTTAAATATATAATTGAAATAAAAATCCTGGCAACAGGAAGGGCATACGGAGCCAATGTAACATAAAATATGACTAAAATGGAATATGGGATTATACTCCTTTACTAAAGATACTTAATATATTCATTTGAAGGTGCCACCATTGTATTTGGTACCATTCCAATTTCTTTTTTCTCAATATATTTTGTTACTTCATAGTACATTTCCCTCTTTTTTCATATTTTGCCATTTTTTCTAAACTAACTTTACGTAGTTTTTTTATTTAATTAAATATATGTCTGTACAGTGTTTATTTTGAAGCTTATAAATGTATCCCTACATTTTAAGTGAAGTTTATTTTACCGTTACTGTTTCCGGACAAATAGAAAAAAACTTGTTTCACTGATATGAAGACTATAATAACAGTAAATAAGTGCAGCATAGTGATAAATAAAAAAACATTGGTCACTCTTAAATGTTACTATCACTCCTCAATTCATATGTTTCAAAACAATATAAGGTATTATGTTTATATTATGTAGTACTACAATATTATTACTACATTACTATACAAGAATAAATACAAGAATAAATGTTTACAGCCAGAAGTTACCATAGAAAATGTATGCATATTATTAATTTAGGCATGGGGCAGTAGACATTTTCATTTCTGGTCAAATTCAAAAATACAACAACATCTAAATGTAAATGTACATAAAATAGCACATAAAATAGCAACAATGTACACTGCAAAGCCCTCATGCCAGAAATATTCGTACCATTCTATTTTGTGTCCTGTATGAGGCAGACCAACCATCAAACCTGTCTTGCTCTCCACCACTTCAGTGTTGATGGAAACTAATGCTGACCAAGAGAAGTGTGAAACAAGAACAAACTTCTGAGGTAAGTAATGCGAACATGTGTTTCTACTCTTCCAAAACAGTTCTGCTCAAACAGAAAGAAGGCCTGGATGGAGAAAAGGTCTCCAGTCACTTCACTTTTAGTTAAGCTGGAGTGTCAAAAGTCACTTTAAAAAGGCCTATTCAGTTTAGCATGTTCCAGCTTAAAAAAGTGACTTCAAAGAAATTTGTCAATGTTCATCATTTCATGTAGAGCCTTGCAGTGCTTTTTTCAGTTTTAAACATATGTCAATAAATGTCAAATAGTTTCCTAGTAATTTCAGAATGGTTATAATAATGGTTATAATAATGCCTTATTTTAAATTTAAATTATTAGTTATGGTTAAAGAGGAAACGCTGTTAATTTCATTATAATCTTTAGACAATGAGACAATATAGATAATAAATGTACTTTTATAGCCTCCAGCAGCATCATGGCACTTTTTTGTTTCTGAAATACTCATTGCACATCAAAAAGGCTTGTAAGAAAAGTGGAAAATATGCCTACACAATGATTTAATCAAATTAAAATCTGATTGCCAATTCCAAAATATTAAAATAGAAATTGCAATTCCAAATGACCACTATATTCCCGCCCTGGCTGTGCATCTACATTCTTAAACGTAAAGGTGGAAAACCTAACCAATAAAAGTTTATTTTGCCTTAGTTCTGCTATAGAACATCCACTTCTGGTTATTTTAAGAAACTTTAAATTTGTAAGCATTAGACTGTTGTGATCATAGGTTTGTTTTCACTGTGTGCTGAATGCACTTGTCATAATAGCCTGTCATTTAGCCTCGCTTGAAAACACACTACTTAAAAAACGTGCCCGTGCTGTGTGTAATCGATCCATTTTAGGGGAAATATCAGGTAGGCCTAACAGACAGAGTTTTGAGAGAACGTGGTCCAGGTGCAGGACACAGAACAGATCCGATAGATGTCACGCGCAGTGCGGGCCTCTTGGGACAGCACAGGCTATGCACACGGTATCAAGTGTTGTGCCCTATGTATCCAAGAGCTGGAGAGCATAATAGATACTATTTAAGTTACAACAACAAACCAGTACTTGTTCATTGTTGAGCATGTGCGCACCGAGGAGTGAATTGATTATTTGAGGGAACCGTCTGTGCCCTATAAATCTCGAAAAACACTTTAGCTCTCCATTATGATACCTGAACTCAGAGCAGACATGCAGTCGGAAAAGGTATTTTTATATGTGTGTGCGTGTTTGTCTGTAGAGCCACAGTTGCATTGGCATTGGTATTTTGGTAGTCTCAACAATTTCAGCTTCTGCTATACCCACCAATAAAACCAGATAATATGTGAAAATAATACAAAACTTTTTAACTGGCCGGTATGTAAACGAACAAAATAAATGAAACCACGGATGTTAGAATACATTAATAAATGCATCCTCTTGTTATTTCTGCGTGTACTTATATGCAGCCCATGTACTCTGTTGTTTTACAGTAGAAAACACTCAGCCGAGACATATGCCGGGGGCTTTCGCAGATATTATGTATTTGTCTCTTTCTGACTGTCACACCGATATTGATTACACTAAAGGTGCCCTGCGTTCCCTTCCCATGGAAGCGCACCCTGACACCACACGTCTGGGTCTAATTCACCTCACCCCGCCTTTAACATGTCATATCTGAAGGAATGTAACCCATCAAGCTCGGCTTGTTTTGCGTATCAGCCTCGTCGTGCCGCCCGCCGCGCCGCAGTCCTCCAGAGAGACGTATGAAAAAAAACATCTTGCAATAATCAGTCCAATTAGTGGAGGTCGCGGCTGTGCGCGCGCGGCCTGGCGGTGGGAGGTTGTGAAAACAGGGGGCGGCTATTAGAAGAAACGCGATCCTCATTCATCAGCACAGTAATAATCACGGCGCGCGCTGGCCCGCGGAGCTCTGATCAAACTGATCTGTGGAAACAAGCCGTTTACAAACAATGTCAGCGCGAGACGGGACGCCTGATTTGGCCTGTCATTGCCGTGCTCGTCCGGGGCGGACTGAAGGGGCGAAGCAGCTCCACCATGACAGACTCGTCCCTTCAAACCGCGGGCCTCCGGCTGTGTGACGCTGCGCGGATGACTGTCTATCAATAGCTGTTGTGAAGGCCCGCCTCGGTTTTAGCGAGGACATTCTCTACAGATTTAGAGTTTTTTTTAGCTGATCTACCTCCAGAAGCCACGTGTACGACAGGTTGACCACATGTTGATTTCCATATGTATCCTAAAAAATCAACAACAATACCCATCTATTATATGCTTAATATTCAACAATTTCTGTTTGAGTTTCGCATTTACTCCAAAACATAATAAATCAGTAATTTAGTTGTGGAAGATGAGTTTCTTAATCAGGGAACACAGCTATCAGGTGACAAGAAATAATCTGTACTAAACGAAAGACAAATGCATTTGATTGTATCTCTACAGCGAACAGAAATATTTAAAGAAGGGTTTATTTCGAAAACAGAAATGAGAATAATGCTTGCGGCAGGATCTATATGAAAAGTAATGTAACCCATAAAGCTCGGCTTGTTTTGCGGCGCACTACGCGTTCTTCTTCTTCTTCTTTTTCTTCTTCTTCTTCTTCTTCTTCTTCTTCTTCTTCTTATTATTATTATTATTATTATTATTTTTATTATTATTATTATTGTTGTTGTTGTTGTTGTTGTTGTTGTTGTTGTTAATAGTAATAGTAGTAGTAGTAGTAGTAGTATTGTAGCTGTTTTTGTTGCTGTTGTTGTTTTTATTATGTTATTGAAGTGTTACATTTTATTGGTCTCTGTTTACTAAAGTACTCCGTGTCATAACCTGAGCTGTAGATTATTGGTTTTTTTTACTGGTAAACCGCATCTATAACATGCAATGTCATCTTATTGTGTTTACACTTTTGTGTTTTATGTTATCTGTGAATTTACTGGTTTATGGTGCTTGTGTATGTTTCTGCATGTTGTTCAATCTGATGTCATGCCTGATGCCCCTCTATAACACAGGCATAGATGTAACACCAAAACGTCATTTATCCCTCACACACCACCCTGCATTACACTTTATCGGTTCACATCAAACGTGATTGTGCAGCAACTCTCAACTGAATCATTAAGTTCAGGGTCACTTCTGTGTCTTACAGCTGCTGAGCTCAGTGCTTGTGTGTGTGAAAAAGAGAGAGAGAAAGAGAGAGAGACGGAGAGAGAGAGTGAGAGACGGAGGGAGAGGATTAAAGGACAGTCTACACAGCTGACCTTATTTATGATGTCCTTTTTATTTCCCGTTGGGAATAGTAACGCGGCGTTGCCTCCAAAATCCACACCGCAAATCTTCCTTCATCACCCAGCGTAACGCATCTTGTGATCAGTGTAGAAACAAAGGAACTGTACTTTCGTCAAAACCATATATTTGAAGTACCAGGGACCACCAGGGTCTTACTGGTGCGACTCCCTCGTAGGTTCTCTCCAGCAAGCGCGGACCCACTTACACGCGCGGATCTACAGGAATCGCTGAACGCTTTCATTCGCGCTTTTCTTTCTATTTTTTCATGGCCTCCTTCCACTGCTTCAGTAAAAGCTGCTACTCCACGAACCGTGTGTCACACACACCCTCAGCAAGACCGCTGCTCAGTAATGCATAACTACTGCGATTACCACAACCAACTCTTTTCCAGTCAACTCTATTCTCAGCGAGGCCGTGTGTTTAAAAATATTAAGTAAAATTTTTATTAATGTGAATAAATAAAAACAAAAAAAGCAATAAAATATGCTATGATTTTCATAGAGTAATTAAATAAATACATAAGAATAAATGCATAACAATTTACAAATAATACAACTGCAGTCTTAATTCCATAGCAAATAAATAGACCATAGTCTTTTGAGGATGTATGAACAGTTTCATGTGGCCTCGTGTAGTCTGCAGATCACTGGGAGATGTTCCTGTAATACGTGATGTGGTGTGATCAACAGGTTGAAGGGACCCCGCTCTGCTGGCTGGACGAGTGCAAAACTTCTTCTGTGCGCCCTCTGGCGCCGTCCTCCCCCTTTGCTAAGACGCTGCTCCCTCCGAGCCCTGCTCTCTTTGGCTGCACCAGCTGTCTGTCAAACCCCCGGGGCAAAAAGTGTAAGATAGAGCGAAAAAATAAGACTATATTTCTGTCTGTGGGCGGGTTTTAAATGAGGGGAATAATAAGCGAGCAAGGGAGCCACCTCAAAGCGTATCGGGTTACTTTGAGTGACAGCGTTGCCATGGCAAATAATTGGACTAAAACTATTGTCTTATCCCAGCCATCCCCAGCTCGGATATCCAGCCAATCACAGCGCGCACAATCGCTTCTCTTGCCAGCGTAGAATAATATTATTAAACGAAGCGAGCAGCCTCGCTCTCCGGGAGTGCGCGATGGTGAAACGGCGCGGAAAACGGCGCTGAGAGACTCGCGCAAAAGGGGAACAAAACTTTTTTTTCTCTGTCTCTCTGTGTTCTTGTTTTGTTCTCTTCGTAGATGGATATACGGTGTGTTACGGGAGCTCGAGTGGGTCTGAAGTTTCGGTGGTCCCTTTCTGCGTGAGCTTGAGTGGGAAACTGGAGTGGTATACTTGCGTTCCCGCGACGCCTTTTGTGAACTTTCATGGACGTTCATGGACTCGCGCAGCGCTGCGCTCGAGGCTTGCTGCTCTAGGCTGTCGGTGCTGACTCGAGCCGAGCGCGTTCGGAGCAGACAGAGAGAAACATGTCTATGCTGCCCACGTTTGGCTTCACGCAGGAGCAAGTGGCGTGTGTGTGCGAGGTGCTCCAGCAGGGGGGCAACATCGAGCGCCTGGGACGCTTCCTGTGGTCCCTGCCAGCCTGCGAACACCTCCACAAGAACGAGTCGGTGCTCAAGGCCAAGGCCGTGGTGGCTTTCCACCGAGGCAACTTCAGGGAGCTCTACAAGATCCTGGAGAGCCACCAGTTCTCGCCGCACAATCACCCCAAACTGCAGCAGCTGTGGCTCAAGGCGCACTACATCGAGGCCGAAAAGCTGAGGGGGCGGCCTCTGGGCGCCGTGGGCAAATACCGAGTGCGCAGGAAGTTTCCCCTGCCGCGCTCCATCTGGGATGGCGAGGAGACCAGCTATTGCTTCAAGGAGAAGAGCCGCAGCGTGCTTAGGGAGTGGTACACACACAACCCCTACCCGTCCCCGCGCGAGAAGCGCGAGCTGGCCGAGGCCACGGGGCTCACCACCACGCAGGTCAGCAACTGGTTCAAGAACCGCAGACAGAGAGACCGAGCAGCCGAGGCCAAAGAAAGGTAACGAGAAAAAGTTCCATCAGTACCGTTTGTGTTAGTAGAGTGAGCGAGATTTGCTTCACTATTCAAAGAAATTGAGCTAACTTTTTCTTCTTCTTCTTCTGATTATTATTATTATTATTATTATTATTATTATTATTATTATTATTATTATTATTACTACTACTACAGCCTTATATGTCGACTTATTTGTACAAGTGCAATCTATCTAACGACTTTAGATAGATTGCACTTGTACAACATATAACTTGTCTTTGACCACCAAAGCTTTGAGTCATATTTCAGAAAAAAAATTATGTCCGTTTTTAAAACGCTTAACATCTTAATGCTGAATCAGATCAATGTTTCGGAGTTAGCGGTAAGTTCACTTTCTTTTTAAAATCAGTTTAGAACTGACTGTAACTGTGCATCAGATGATCCGTAGAGCAGCACAACCCTAATGGTCTCGTTTCCCTTCACAGTTTCTGTGCTAATTTGTCTGACATGTAAAATAATACTTTGTATTCAATTACAACAAATGTCTTTATCTAGCTATAAAACACAGTGCCAGATTTAAATCATTCGCCTTGTTTTTTGTTTATTGGTTTTTCCCTCCTTCATTACACACAAGGGCTTCTTTCACCCATTTCAAACAGACCCGGATGTTGGACTGAATTAGAGCATATGTATGATATGTGGATCGTTGCTTTGCATTGTATTTAAATACCATTTCATATGATCTCTGCTCCTCTAATTCTAATTTTCAATTCTGTTGTAAACAACATGAAACTTTTAGACATAAATTAAAGGCAGAAAAAATAATTTTTCAAAAAGCACAGAAGGTCTTGTGTAATGGCTTCATCGTAAAATAAAAAAATAAATAACAGACTTTAATGTGGTAAATCCCTACAAAAAACACACACTCGATTTCTGAACTGTTTTGGTTTTCTGAAAATTAGTGCGATCTCATTGTCTCGTGCTTTAGGTTACGGTTGCCTGATGTTCTAATAATCTCGATTTATTTGCGTATTTATTTGTCGATGTATTTATGCATTATTTTCGCAGAGAAAACAACGAGAACTCGAACACGAACAGTCACAATCCGCTGGCCACGTCCATGAACGGAAATAAGACTCTTTTGGGGAGCTCAGATGACGACAAGACTCCGTCCGGCACACCGGATCACACATCGTCCAGTCCCGCGATGCTGCTCACGCCCGGCCCTGGTCTTCAGTCACTGCACGGCCTGGCGCCTCCACCCGCGCCCAGTGCGATTCCAGTGGCCAGTGCGGACTCAGTACACCACCACCACGCTTTACATGACACCATACTGAACCCCATGTCTTCAAACTTGGTCGATCTTGGTTCTTAAAAAAGAGAAAAGAAATGAAACGCTTATTTGGAACCTAGTGAAAAATGGACGCCTATTACGTGGACGACTGCAGAACATCTCCATACTTTTTTGGAGAGATTGACACAGCAAAAAGGTATTGGACAGAGTAAACTGTGGATTTTATTATGGAATGGTCTACGCGAAAAGCCAATGAAAACGACCTAGATTTTTTCTAGAATGTAGACAAACGCTATTGTTTGTTGTTCAAAGCCTCAGAACTAAAAGGGTCTTAATTCATCTTCTCGATGTCGTTATTACTTTTGATTGCAGGAGACCCGTTAACTTCTAAGTCGTATGCCTTACTGTTTACATTGTCTTTTCTGATTTTGTTTTATAAAAAGGCCATAGTAAGTTGCATTTTAACAGGACGCCGTCTTATGAAGTGTTTTTTTTTATTGACAGTGCCGCGGTTTTTGAATTTATTTCTTCTTTTTTCAGTTGTACTTGTTTTTGGAAAGCGACTGCATGTAAACTTACAACCAGTAATAAAAAACTATAAGCTCGATCCACCATAGTTTCATATAGCATTTACAATAAAGGCTTACGTGCATTTATTGAGCGAAGGACGTGTTTGAATTGTGTACTTCCATAGTTGGTATTAGGGACCACTACTAAAGAGCCACAGGCAGGCCACAACACTCAGACACGTGTTAGTTGCCGCCTCCGACAATGAACAAAGCAGCCCTTTGGTAATCTCGTTCAAATCACAGATCATAATAACCAACAATCATAATAAGCCACGCTTTTCGGCTTTTTTAAAAGAAAAGTGAAGCAGGTCTTTAAGGCTGTTAACCCGCATCAATGAGCGTTTTTTTGTTGTTTTGTTTAGTTCGTTATACAGATTAAAAATAATTGCATGAATGCGGTTTGACATTTAGTACCAGACTTCAGATCTGTATGCCATGAAATTTAGATTTCCCAGAACGATATTTTTGCAGCTTTGTAAATTATGCAACAAAGGAGCAAACAGTGGGTTGTGAATGATAACCATTTTTCTTGCTTTGTTAATATTAGATGTTCTGTTGAATGTTGTTAGTTTATTTTATATGGAGTTATAATCACTATATTGGCCTTTCTGTCAAAAAAATGTATCTGATCGGCTAATAGACTTATGAATTGATATCAATCGACACCTGTCGCTTTATGATTTATTATTATGAACGAGCTACTGAATTGATTTGATGTATTCAGTGCTCTGCTCAGTTAAATGTTTTATTGAAGATGTGGAAGTTGCTGCTTTTTTAATTTTACATTTAGTAGAAAGGAGTTCTATTTTGTTTTTTTCGTTAACAAATGACACTTCTTTATCGGTATCTCCTCTCCTCTTCTCATTTCTTCTCTCTTTCTCTTCTCTTCTCTTCTCTTTTCTTCTCTTTACTCTTTATATCAGTATTGTCTTTCCTTGTTATTTTAAAATGGAATCTTTGTATAGGTTAACTCCTGCTGTATTATAAAGCACGTGCAGGCAATACCAGTTGGTCTGAAATAAAGGATAATTACGGTAAACAACAACAATAACATTCCCATCGGCATAAACAGGTTTTTTGTCAACAATTTCCAATTGCAGTGCTTTCAAATGAGCGCTTATGTCTCAGGCTGGCTTTCTTTCAAATATTAGGCCTATTAGGACTGTGTGTAAATATCTGTCTCCTAGCAGATGTGGCAGGAAAGTAGTAGTGGGAGGGGGTTGCGAGAAACATCGCTTGCTATGCGCCTCAAACACGCCTTTCACTTGTAGTTTTTCCACGTTCTTCATTGTGGGAATTTATCTAGGATTTTAACAAGGACATTAGTGCGAGTGATAGTGTGTTCTTTTGAAAGGGGGCGGAGAGCCTGTTAAACGCTGGGCATGAGATGTTAGGACAGCTCTGGGCGCTAGCGAGGCCTAACAAGCACAAGACGGCTATAAATGCAATAGAATACGCTTATTTAGTGCCGGAAAGTATGTTTATAGGGAAAATGACTCAAAACAACATCAGAAATCCAAGAGAGAACCAAACAACTGTGCACATATGCACGGCTCACATTCTAAAGAACAAATAGGGACGGTCGTGCCAGGCATGTCTGAAACCACGCAAATTGAATTTGCGACCTCTGAGATTAAATACATGCAAGGTATTCTACTGCACATGGAATTAGATTCGCGTTCATGTATTTTTTTTGCATAAGTAACAAAATCCATATCATTTTAAATGCAAATATACTTTGTATTTATGTGTCAGAATAAAACATTCAATGTTTGTCTATATAAGTATACATTCACCTGCTTTTACAAAATATTATAAAATTGATTTTCAATTCATGCACCTAAGCCTAAAAGACATGTTTAAATTAGATATTGGCGACATGTCAACATTTTGTTTACTGAAACTGGTGCTAAATGATATACATCATATAAATTGGCTAAATTAGAAAACAAAAAAAAATACCAATATACAAAATAAAAGATTAACTATCATTCAGGGCTTATGACATGCTATGGTCTAAAATATCGTTTCAGTATTTGCATGCACTGTTCACATATGTACTACATAATACACGCTTCATCTAACACACGGGGCACGGTTCCCAATATAAACATATTACACATTGCCCGTAATATTAGCATGTAACACACTGGCCCTTTTAATAATATTATATGACATACTCACACAACACTGTTCCAATATTATGACATACTATTATTAAGTGTATGACGTAATATATTGTTCCTATAATACCATGTAACACAGTTTACCCAGCTTTACGATAAACAGACTTTTTACATTTAACACTCTGTTCTTAATATTACCATATAACACGCTGTTCTTAAAAATAACATTTAAGACTGATCTCAACATTACAATATAACACACTCTTGTCAATATTACCATTTAACACAATGTTCTTAATATTACCATATAACACACTGTTCTTAAAATTACCATTTATCATTCTGTTATTAATATTTACATATATCACACCTTTCTTAATATTAATATAACATATAACAATTTCTTTTTAATTTTACCATGTCATACTCTGTTCTTAATATTACCATACAACACACTCTTCTTAGTACTACCATATGACACTATAACACAATTACCATCATACTACTCGCTAACAAATTGCTACCAATATTACAATCGGCTAAAAGGCTGTACCTATTATTATAATTTAACACCGTTGTTTTATTACTATGGACTGCAACAAGGTTACTGCATGCTATGCATATTTTTTAGGGTTTTTCCTCATATCTATACTCATCTGATCCAGCCTATGGGAAGTTTGTTAAACAGTTAGCGGGCAGAATGAGGTGTGATAGATTAAACAAATCACCAAAATCTCTGGAAAACCCTGGCCTATAAAGCACTTTTCTATTATAACCAAAGACTATAACGCACAGTTATTACAATCAACACACAGTTCCTATATTACCAGCCATCACAATGTTTTAAAATAGCATACAAATCACTCTGTCCATAAGCCTGTTTCTTTATGACACGTAGTTCCTAGTATCAAAACAGACCAGAATCCACTGTTCCCATATTAAAGACTCAATACCTCTATTCATTCTTCATTATTCTTAGCGTAAGTTCAAGGTATTTTGTTCGTAATAAAACACTGCAAGGGCAAATAACTCCATGAACTCGATCCGTAAAGTTCTTCGGCGCGCTTGGGTGCGAGCGAGGGTGGAGATGCGGAGATGTTTCCACAGCTTATTTCAGTTAAGATACAGCACGTCAACAGTTTGCAAAAGAAAACGATCACGTACTTCTGAAAATCGCTCTGGGCGATATGTTACACTCGCAAAATGTTAAATGAGCAAAGGATTTCTTTTTCACAATTTTATTTAATTATTTTATTGAAACGTATATCTTCAGTATTCAAACAGCTTCCATAATGCAATGAAAGGGTAACATTGTAGGCTGCTTTAAGTGTAATAGGATTAAGGTTTACTGAGAGTTAAACTAAAATCAGAACGAAGCTCCGCATCATAAATTCGTCATACGTTCATCATAAATGTCCATTTTCATTGCCGTCAATAAACAAAAGTAATTAATGATCGCACAGCACCTCCGTTGCTGTTGCAATTGGCGAATTCATAAGCACGTCTAGAGATTAAATAGTTTTGGAGACCGAGTAAGATAGAGATTAGCACGTCAAAAATGTAGTCTGGCGTATTTAATCAGGTAAAATATAATGCCTCATAAGGCACATCTTTGTATGTCGGCATCTCGTGAATTCCCGTATCACGTTGCACAATTAATTGCTGGTATTCAGGCATCACTGTCTAAAAAACAATACGCTTAAAAGGGAAAGGACGTTTCCTTTAGACATCAGATATTATGTAAGATATGGAACTACAATGGAAATTCAAACATTATTTTTTATTAATTAAATATTTTTTAAAAAACTTTATAAACTTTTGTATATAT
>JBBPDH010000144.1:9353741-9383600 GCA_037974565.1 Clupeocharax schoutedeni
TGATAGATAGATAGATAGACAGCCTACAACGACCACTATGCTATAGCAGCAGGTACACTAATCTGCCACAGGCCATGTACCTTATCTACAGCGGCGGCAAGGTTGACAGGCTTAAAAAGCTTAAAAAGCCCACTCAATTCTGTATTTCATCGCGTTTGGGTCTTGACCGATACTGTCTATTATTAGCCCCCTCTTAATAAGCGCAGTGATCTGCGGCGGTAATAAATATTAATGTGTATTTAGGAAGATGTAAAGAATGGTAGGTCTGTGACATTTAAAAGTGTGCGGCATGAAAGGTATGGGTTAGGCCGTCATTGGACAATTTACAACACGATAAAATGCCATATGACGTCAAAGTTCATACTAATAGCGGCACAAATAACATCAGAAATTATATGTAACACTGGTTTTGTTTTTTTTATTGTCATAAGAGAAAAAGCTCTTTACACGTTTTGACATTTTGAAAGAACAGTGTCTACTAAAGCTTTACATATGTACAGTGAAAGTGACCATTCTGTCATACGTACAAAGCGCAGTACACAGCGTCAACAGCATGAAATTCCTCCTCTGCATTTAACCCATTCACCAAGTGAAGCAGCAGGCAGCCAGGCACACAGCGCCCGGGGAGCAGTGTATGGGGACAAAATCGAAAACTTCCTGATGGCAGGGCGAACGCGTTAACCAGGTCACCAGAATTTATATAGAGAGATATTTAGCGATCATGGGACACCCTCTAGTGACCGACTAAAACACTGCATAAACATTTAATGCCAGAGTAAGCTAGGAAGGCTCTGAACGATTTCAACACGAAATCACTCCTTCGAAACGCAAATGCCAGCCGGACACAGCACCGTAACGCACCTCCAACCTCAGAAAATATACTGTACACTACTGTAATATGTAAGCAATACAAACAGGCCTTTGAGTAATAATAATGGTAACAATGTACTTACGGCAATATTAATGTAAATGACACATTTGGTGCGATGTGCAAGTATTCCAAACCTTTATTTTCTATTCCAACAGTCTGACATCATTTTGTGAGCTACCTGGAAAAATGGAGCACTCACGCCCTCAAGTGGAGTACCAAGGTAAACTGCGTTTAAACTGAGGCACGTTCCTCTGGATGTCTCTCTACCTGCCGTTCAGTTTGTGTGGTCCACATGTACTTCTCAGAGCTCTCATAGTGTACTGTGAGGGTACAGAACATAAAGCAACACGAGATTACCACACAGTAATATAACACTTGATAACCATGAGCAATTTTCACAGATATACATAGAGAGAAATAAGTAATTGGACAACATATTTAATTGGTTATTTAGTTGCATGAAACCAGGATATCACAAAACATATAACTACGAAGTCAGAATATATAATAGAACTACTGTTTAAAAGTTTGTTGTTGTTGACATTTTTGCCTGTGCTTGAGACTCAGTGTTTAACATATACTGGGGCAAATAAATGCAACCCACATTAAACCTACATTAAGTATTTGGGTTTTTAGATCTTTAAGTGAAAAGTGTCTCATGTCTTACACCACTGACATCACCCAGACTTTGTGTTAAGAGACTTCAGTTTCCTTTTCTACACATGAAAAGTATACTCAGTGGATTTAAACCAGAAGAGTGAAATTGAAAATCTACATTTTTTTCTTTACATTTCAAACTTTTGCTTAATACCCTGCTTATGTGTGCACAAGACTTTTGAAACATACTGTATGATTTGATTCACCTAAAACGTTCAGAAGCATTTATAGGGAAAACACAGGACCCCATAATGCTGTCTGTTGGTGTTTTTTTGGTGCTGATGAGACATTTTCTTTATTATTTTATAACAGTTAACATTATCTGATGTAGACTCCCATAGAGTAAGACTTCCTAAGCAAAAATAATTATTTTTTCATGTTTTACATTACAAGCACATTAAGATTCCAATACATAAATATGTGTGTTTGTCTTCTGTCTCTAAGATTCATTTTACAGGTCAACAACAAAAGCACTGACTGCACTAACTACTACTACTAATACTACTCCTGCTACCACTGCTACAACCAGTGCCACCGTCAAGGGGTGGGGGGCATTCGAAGGCATTGCCCCCCGCAACGACTCGTCACGCCCCTCTAGTGATGCTCATATGAATATAGTTCACGACCAATAATGACCGCCCCCTATAGTCAGTTAGATGCCAGCCGAGTAGATCCGCTGATGCCGGGCTCGGCTACAACTACTACCACTATTTATGCTACTAGTAATACTATTACCACTACTACTATAATAATAATACTACAATACTACTAGAATAATAATAATAATAATAAGAAGAAGAAGAAGAAGAAGAAAGAAGAAAGAAGAAATAATACCAATAATAACTATAACAACAACAATCATCATCATAATTGTCCATTTAGTCATAACGATAGATATATCTGATTATCACACCAGGGTTAAAATTATTTTTATCTAAAGCATTTTGCATAGTAAACAAAGTACTTTTGTATATTAAAAAACATATATGATTTATTCTTGTAATCATGTATCTTGATTGAGATTTCAGGTCCAGTGTCAAGATTTGCCTGCATAATTACACAATCAACAATTCTGAAAGGGTAACTGTTTCTATGAAAAAACATTTTCTTTTTAATCCATTTTTGTCAAATATAAATCATTTTCTTTATATTTTTTTCATGGCCTGTGTTTTTTGGGTGTGTAGTCAATCACTCTGCTTGCAATGTAACAAGCTCAGTGATCCAATATAAGAAGCTGAGTGTTGTACTAGGAATTAGATTACATTTATTGCTGTTCAATAATCGTTTAGTCTATTTAGTCAGACAATTAGCACTGCACATAGTTTCAATTATCCTCTACTGACTGTTGTAACAACAAAGGGGAGGTGGTAGGGAGGAGAGGTGGCTGACAGTTAGAGACAGCTAGGGAAATACAGGGAGAGAGAAACTTTTTGTGTAATATAACTTTAAGAATCTCCTCTAGACATTTCCCTCAGAGGAACATTTCCTTGTCTGGCTTGATGAAATCACTTAGCTACATTGGTCTAATACTTACAATATACGTAGATTCTGTGGATTCTTTCATTTTTGAAGATCATTTGGTTGATTTAATTTAACAGCCTTAATGTGACATCTAAATGCTTTGCTTAAAAATAAAACAAATTTCATTGTTTAAAATTTAAATTTACTCCGAGACCAAATCAATTTAGATACACAGCACCACTACTGCAGGCTGATTTACTATTGGATTGCTAATAAATATAATTAGTCTACACATTGTTCATACTAGTTGTGGCATTGTTTTAAGAAAATGTATACTACAGCTGCATGTAATCTGGCTCACAAGTTGTAGTGACTGCAAATAATTGAGCTGTTTTATACAAAAAATCAATAAATAAGAATATGTGTCTACTTAATCCTTTGACCAGAAGATGGCACTCAACTCAATGCACACGAGTCTGTTAGCTCTAAATTGATGCAGCTGGGATGCAATCCTGTCTACCAAAACAGCTCTTACTTATAGAGAACTGTTATAAACGTAAACGTTTTGCACTGGTATATGATTAAAGTATGGCAATATGTTGCGTAGAAATATCTTAAGTTTGTTTTTTAGCAAGAATTTTCCTGATGTGACACATAGTGCCTATTTATAATCACATGACATATTATAATCATTTTCATATTTTTATAGAATAAAATCAAGCCATAAATGTTTGATATTTATCAAGCCCTAGGTTGTACATAGCGGGCTAGATTGTATGAATTTTGGCATGTCTTGTACTTTTACAATGAATGTACTTTTCCATATGTCAAGCTTTACTGACAGGACTGTTTCTGTACGAAACTTTTTTTCTCGTTTAGTTACATCCAGTTCAACCTGATATTACTTCAGTCGTCCAATAATAAGACAATTTATCTGAGTCAGTTCATCAGTTTCATTGGACATCTGAGAGGGGTTGGTTCATCCTACACCGGAGCTCTGATTAGAAGATTTTCATAACACACAAACACACACACGAGTATTTTTAATAAAGCAGTATTTTGAATAAAACACAATAAACAATTAAAACCTGGGTGTGAATGTCGTTATTGTGTCTTGGACCACTTGTCTGCATTATATTGCTCTGTCGTAGAGTGCAACTGCAAAAAATGGACTACACTCTTAAGAATAAACATACCAAAAGGAGCAACTTTTTGTAGAGACGCCATAGAGGAAACAGCTGGTTCCCTAAAGAACATGTTAATGGATAGTTCTCTCAAATCAACAAGGGGTAAGAATGAAGACATTCTATCGCATAAAGCAAGAGTTCTATTAAAATTAAATGTTTGTTTTCATTTTTCTTAGAATCATACATCTAAGCCAAAACTAGGATAGGCAACCAAAAGGTCCAAAAAGCCCAAGCTGGGTCGCATAGTTTCTATCAGTTTGGAGGTTATGTATTCTGAAAGGAAGTCTGGAGTTTGGAAATAGAGTTAGAAAATCTGCAGAGGGTAGGGCCTGTCAAAGCTACCTTTTTAAAAATGCATGCTGGTGTACGGGTCAGCTGCCGAATGGCTTCTCCACTGGGTCTGGTTAGAAATGATGTGAGTCATCCAATGTGAATCCCATCAAATATACATGTCCTCCACTGTTTAGGTCCCTGTGGGCACGCTTTTAAATTAAACTTGTAGAATACACAGAGAAAGAGAGCCTGTGTGTGTATGTGTGTGTACATACGTGCATGTGTTTGTTTGTTTGTTTGCTTCCTTTTCTGCTTTGATGATTTTTAGGATGTCTTGAAATGAACCAGGGTCACGTTTTAAGTTAGCTGTGGTGAAATTTAAACCAGAACAACTGTCGCTAGACACACATGAGTTTCATGTGTAATTGTGTCAAAAACCTTACACCACTCCGAATTAACGCACAGATTACACCGTAACGTTAATAAGAAGTATTTACTTTTGTTTTTGAATACACAGAGAAACAGTTGATGCTCTCCTGACGCAATAACCGATTGTGTAATACTTTTGTAGTGATGACTGTTGGCTTCCCCAAATAACACTTTAAATGAATCACATAATGTAATGATTCTATCGAAATGAAATGTTTTTTTCTAGAACCCTGCATCTAAGCCCAGAATTATTGTGAGCCTTTAATTCTACTAGGGTAGACAACTAGAAACCAAAGCGACCGTTATCAATAATGATAACGAAATGATGATAGACAGACAGACAGACAGACAGACAGACAGACAGATGCGCGCGCAACTGTTTCCCCCCCTGGTGTCTAACGTTAAGTGGAAAACGCGCACATCCAGACTTGGTAACCGGGAGTCCTAATGGCTGTCCTGCAGCCTCGAGCGCATTACTGTCCATTGAGAACAGGCCCGGGCGCTCTTACTCTGGAGTTTTAACTCTAAAAGGCCGCGCTTCAGCGAAGCCCATTAGTTTCACATCCAGATCTCGGAAAGGCTGGGTATCAGTGGTGAAAAATTAACCAGGGATCCGGGATTCCATTACATTCGAAACCATCTTACTCTGAGATCTCGCACAAATGGATATGCAGTTCAGTGTTCAAGCAGGATTCGATGCACACGTGATTAAACATTGATACGCGTGCTTGTTCCGCACTGTCTCTAGGTGGGTGGCATTAATAGGAGCGCAAGAAGTGACGAAGGAAGCAAGCCAGATGGCACATCACACCTTAAGCAACGAGGTGAGAGCAAGATGCTATCATGGAAAATCAGAAAAGACATGATGTCATTTAGGAAAACTGGTGGTCCATAAAAGGCGCTTGGCTCAGATTAAATTTTGCACAAGCCAATGTCTCAACTTTGTCAAAAGCAAGCTCAAGTGGGCAGTAAATTTGCACTTCATTTTTACACTTCTAATTTTAAGTACACTGTGTTGTAGTAAACGCTTTTAATCTGGCTATTGAAATCTGTAACCCAGTTCAGTGACCTGCACTACATTAGCAAAAAAATGTCGATACATGATTAATACAACTTTTAACTGCTTCTTTTGTGTGTTTACAATTTTTGCCACACGATGGCGGTATGCGCACATGAGATGCTGTGAATCTGGTGCACCTCAATACGCAGTCCGTTCTGGGCTGAGGAGTACGTGTTCACTTCGGTGCCCGGGCTTCTGCAGTCTAGTGACTTCGCCCGATAGACATACTGATACATACAGACAGACTGGATTTGCCAATATCTATATATATATATATAGTAGTATATATAATTATATGTATATATATTTACATGTATCAGTATATTTGTATATATAATTATATGTATCAGTATATTAATATAGTATCAGTATTAATACTATAACAACTATTATTATTATTATTATTAACATTATTATTATTATTATTATTATTATTATTATTATTGTTGTTGTTGTTGTTGTTGTTGTTGTTGTTGTTGTCGTTATTGTTGTTATTAGTAGTAGTAGTGGTAGTAGTAGTAGTAGTAGTAGTATTAATTAAAATAAGAAGAAGAATATTGCTGCTGTTGTTGTTGTTGTGTTTTTGTTGTTGTTTAAAGACATTCAAGTGAACGCATGTCAACGCAGAACATATACTTCTCGCTTTGAGCTTTTTGTCCTCTTTGCTGATTCAGAGTAAAATGCCTGAATGAAATCAGTGCGAAAACCCTGCGGTGTCATCTCCTGAAGCCACAGCTTTAGAGCTGGAGGAGTGGTTTCTGCCTTCAGCTGGAAGGTCGGTCTGTCGCTCCATATCGGCGCTCGGATGAGCGACTCTCGGAGATCTGTCCTCTTCCAAACCAGCCGCATCCAGAGCTCGCGCATTGAGAACCGGTCTGCCTGGAACTCTGCAACAATAGAGTCCAGTCTTAGAGAAAAAAAACAGACATCTGTTTAAATGGTTTCTTGCTAATAAACTCCTTTCGAAAGGCGTCTTTGTTTGAGCGTCAAAGATTATTTACAGAACGAGTCAATTTGTAAATGGTTTGCTGATTGTTGAGCGCGGGGTGGCTGCGGGGGTCCTGGGGGCTGTGTTGCTCTGGAGGGGGTGAGCAGGCCTCGCAGCGGGGCTCCAGCAGGAGCGCTGCTAATTGAGGAGGCCGAACTGAGGAGGCCCAGTGGCTTACGATTCAACTTGTCCAGCCCAGTATTTTGTTCACACTTTATGAGACCAAACCTCTCTCTTTACCCTTCTCTTTCACTCATAAAACTTACCGTTACACCCTGTAGCCGACTTCTTATCGAATTGTTTTTTCTTTGGAACTTTGACACTGGTATAGCGGGCCAACATGAACGATCTTTGTGTGAGTGTGTGTGTGTGTGTGTGTGTATGTGTATGTTTGTATTTAAAAAAAAAGTATGTCGTTTTTTAAAACTTTCCTATAAATTAACTGATAAATGCACGGTTTAAGTTTACATAAAACTCGCTCTTTAGAATTAGAATAGAATTCGCTCTTTATTGGGAATTTGTCAAGGATCAGTTTACATTAGCATGAATGGAGCTGAGCAAACCATTGTACGCAATTATAGAAAATATTGTTATTGTTTATGTGTTTTTCCAGCAGATCAACTTTTATATTTTAGCTTTAATTTGACAAAGTACAAATATTTTGAAATAAATAAAAGTATCCTGTCTTGAATACCGGTGAAAAACAGGTGCTTCGAGTCTTTAAGCCGCACGTTTGCGCGCTGTAGAAGAGGTGTGTGTGTGTGTGTGTGTGTGTGTGTGTGTGTGTATAAGAGAGAGGGGGGAGGCGAGAGAGAGAGAGAGTTTATATATGTGAACGCCTCAAGAAAAGGAGCTAAAGTTTTGTCTGGTTAGAGTTGGGGAATGTGTGTGTGTGTGTGTGTGTGTGTGTGTGTGTTGTTCAATCGATTGCCCTGTGTGGAATATCCGGACACTACTGAGTTGGAAACACTGCAGCTCACTGGATTCCAAACGTCCTGAATTACATTTCGAACGACCGTTTAGAGCTTACTGATCCTGTATCACACAGCCCAGTGTGGCTTCGCAAGCGGTAATAGAATTGCAATTTTTAATCGAGCCTTTTTAAGAAAAGCCTATCACCCGGGGTCATGGCGGGAGAGCCTTGAATCTTCGGCTTCACTGCTGTCTAACAAATCCACTACTCATCTCTCGCTCTGTCTCTGTATGTGTGTATCTATGTGAGTGTGCATGTATGCGCGCGTGTATGTCTGTTCATCCTGAGTAGATAAACAGACCAATAACGTCCGTCTCTAGCAAATACGCGCAGCGAACCAACCATATTTGTCGAAAACATATAATATGTCGTAAGAGTATTATCCACAATGAAATATATTAAGAATAAAGCAGCATCTTAATGTAGATTGAATTCGTCTCCATAGGAACAGCAATAATTATATTAAAATGGGCTATATTTAAGGAAGCAGCTAGTAAAAAGGGAGATAGTTCACGAAAAAGATAAGGTTTAAATTTACATCATTCAAAAGGCCCATACGGCATCACATACAATGTGTAACGACGATAATTGCAAAATTACTGCACTGAAAGACAGTGTTGATGTAATATTTTTTGTTCATTTGCAACTCATTGTTTTCCTTGTCCATAATGAAAGATCTTGTTCGTGCGGAGTAAATATAGGTGACGTTACCAAATTGATGCAGTGCTACCCTTATGCTAATGTCTCATTTACTCTCTAACCAGCAATGCACAAGTTGATTTACCGCTAAAACAAGTGCGACTTAAGTCTAGAACATTGTATACCCCATGCCAGAGCCAGAGACTACAGACACCTCAGCGCCCAGTTTCCTGAGCACCCAGTGTCTTATTTTGTTTTCTATTTTTCGTGTTTTCCGCAGGGGGAAGAGACTGTCTTTGGCAAAAGTAGCTGCTCTAACTGGCCTGCCCGCACCTCTGCGCTTTCAATCCGGGTCAGGGGAGCCGGGTCTCATTCAGGACTGCATGAATACCCCCGAATGGCAAAGCTGGGTTCAGTTAAACGACGGTCTGAGTGAAAAGAAGCGATCTTTTCTCGCTGCGGTCCGCGGCCCAATTGGTTTCTCTTGCCTCTGTGCGAGTTAGGTTATGGGAACAGGACAAATAATCTATTCCGCCACACGCACTATTGACGATACGCTCGGACTGGGGGAACAGCATGGCAGACTAATGTTGTTCCTCTTGTCTCATATTCGCGCGAGGCCCTGTCTTTCCGTCACTACACTTTTAAAAAACATACAGTGACACGCATGTTTAAAAGATATTTGGCGCAACATAGACTGTCTGTTTCATTATTTAGTGGCGAGGGAATATTCGAGAAAATCTTTAACAACCCTTAACATTTTGTCGAACCTGTTGTGAAATGAAATAGTCCAGTTTTCACTCTTCTTTTCGTTAATAGCTAATAATCCTGACAAATCTGGTCATGCAGCAACCCATTACGGCACACGCGTTCGACTAAAGATCTGTAGTTTCCCGTTTGTTAAACTTAACGAATTTTATGTGTTACTAACAAAAACGGTTAGCCTGATTTTGTCGAGCGGGAAGATATTGAGA
This sequence comes from Clupeocharax schoutedeni, assembly GCA_037974565.1. Classification (NCBI taxonomy): domain Eukaryota; kingdom Metazoa; phylum Chordata; class Actinopteri; order Characiformes; family Alestidae; genus Clupeocharax; species Clupeocharax schoutedeni. Next base: position 9,363,254 of record JBBPDH010000144.1, read on the forward strand.
CCAAGAAAAAGTAATGTAGTCTGAGAGGATGGCACAGATAAGGATCAATGCATTGGTGATGGGCCTATCTGTACTCTGCAGATGGACTTCAGGGGGAAGAGCTCGGATGCAGATTCAGTGCCAAACCAGGCAGTGGTGACTGCGCTCGAAAGCCATGTATTTTGTATATTTCTATTTCATTTAGTCATTTGCAATTTCTGAATGGCCGCAGCGATCTCAATAATAAAAAACATATAAAAGGATGCTAGATATGTGTATAAATTATAGCAATTTACACAAATTAACAGGGTCAAACAGTCTCTCCAAATTCCCTGCAAGATAATCTGAAGCTGTCTCATTTTTTTTACACATGTCAAGTTGGTTTATTTGAAATAATGTAGTTCATAAATCATTTCATAGAAGGACGACTAAATATTTGGGGTGTTCGTGTAACTGCGTAGTTATCACAGCTTTGTCGTGGGGAAAATGATGGAGAAGGGAAACTGCTGACATTTGGCCGACGCTTTGCATTTACTGAATATATCTGATCAATTCGCGGCAGCCAAGCTCGCAACAAAAACAAATCAATATTAAAACCGGAGATAAACAAATCCAACTCCACCATTTTCAGTTTTGAAAGTTCGGTCAGTTTAAAGTAAATATGTAATCGCATGCTTAAAATCTCGCTTTACTTATTTATATGTTTTGTTTTGTTTTTGTTTTTTTTAAAGGGAATACGGCTGTATCTAAATATGCACTTTTAGCGAATGTCCTCATTGGTTAATATGAAAAGTTGTTGTGAATTGGTCTTTCTGTGGGCGGAAGGCCGGGGAATGCTTTTCTTCCTGCACTACAGCTCGCTTCTGAATGAAAAGCCCTTTCAGTGTGGCCACAAAAGGAGACTGGACCATGGGAGGAGTCCTTCATAATTAGTCCATTTAATGGCGCGTTTACTTAATTTTTTGTATTCATTAGTGACCACAGGCAAAAGAGAGTGAGCCTCATCTCCTAAAAAACGCTTCATGGCTACTATTTCACGGACGGACTGTTTCACGGACACTTACTAGTCCTTCTTCCCTATACTGACTAAGGAGTTCGCGTGGTCTGCCTGTGTCCACCTAACAACCACGAGCCTCCCCAATATAAGGGACAGGGCTGTGGACAACCGGGTGAAATGAAAGACTTAAATGCAGTTTTATAACAAAATGAAATACTGTATTTTAGCTTAGAAATGTATACATTAACATAAACACGCAAGAAAGTAACATTGAATAGTAAGCGCTCGAAGCTAAACACCAAATTGGTTCGACCAGTCCATAAGATCCCCATTTTTTCCTTTCTTTCTTTTTTGTTTCTTTTTTTTGCATAAATTTCGACTGAAAATCCACGGTCATAACGTTCTCCCAAGGTATAAAAACAGAGAAACCAAACGCCTAGAGCACTTTAGTTACGCTTTGACAAATAGTTTATGAACACCAAGTCAAGAAAAAGTGAACAAGGGATAGAAAAGACAATGGAGACGTAGAGCAATATTATATACAGGCATATTTCTACACATATATTACAGACTTGGGAGAATGGTCGCATCATTTAAGATATACATAATTCAATATAAAATCTCGAAATAAAAATAAAAATCTGATACAGTCATAACGATTCAGTTCCACATTTTGACCAGTACCCCACACAGGCAGTGACAGAAGTGTAGTAAAAAAGGTGCTTACGACTCAAATGATTGTCTGATGAACATAAAATAAAAACAAACAAACAAAAACAAAAAAGGATTGCATCCTGGCTGTGCGTCATCACTCGGACAAATAAAAAATAAAATAAAATAAAAAAAAGGCGATGGTCACCAGATTACGGTAATTCCCTCTTCTCGGTGGTCCCGGTAGAAACATCGAGCGAAGGGCATTTATCCTTCGTATAAAAATAAAAACAAAATGAAAGTAAAAAAGCTATTGATATTTCATGCAAGTGATGGGGGTAAGGGAAAAGCGTGGGGTCCATTGAAAGCGCTTGAAAAAAGACGTGCTTTTCTTTTCTCGTATTTTCTTTCTTTTTTCTCTTTTTCTCAGTAATTATCAGTTGGTCCTTTTTTTATCTTCCCCGATATTTTAAAGTGTTTATTCAGGTCCGTATTCCCTGTAAAATAGCTCTCTCTTTGCGTATCATACGTCGCACTCAGAGTCACTCGACGTTACTGAGAGGATGGACGTGGCCGTGTCCACTCGCTCCGTCATGCTGGACACGCTGGTGGTGGGACTGGCGGCGGTGGAGGGGGACTCTGCGGAGCTGTGGGGGGTACAGCCAGCCTCCGACAGGGATCGCATGCCGTTCTGCCCTATTGCTTGGTGCTGGAGCCTGGTGGACGATAAAAAACGTCAAAGAATGAGATTTCACTGTCTGCATGTTGTCTTTGCACTAAACGCTAAATTGTCCTCCTCCAGGTTGACACCAGAACACATTCGGCGCTTGCTTTAAAAGGGACAAATCAACAAAACGCCAGCGTCTGGGTAACAGGCCTCGTTCTTCAGCTTACAACAGAAGCCGACTGTTTTTATAACCATTTAGGCAGAAACGACATAAAATAAATGCACCACATTTCAAAATGATCTCACGTCTAACCGTTAGTGTGACATTTCCAACATCGGCATTTGTAAACAAAAATACTACGATGTGTTTTATTATTATTGTTGTTGATGTTGTTGTTGTTGTTGTTATTGTTGTTGCAAGTATTGACGTCGTTCAATCTGTTATTATTTTATTTATTTATTTATTTATTTACTGCCACAATATTACATTAATGTAAAGTAATTACTTACATTAATGTAAGACGTGTCAGGAAAAAACTGAAGTTATTCCCTTTTAGCACTTTCAGTCGAATGGTTTCCTCCGTTAGCAAAACAGCTAATGCCTGTTAACCAGCCCCAGCACAACACTCCACAATATGTGTTGCTTAACATTTATCCAATGTAAAAAATATATACTGAAAAACGCTTTGAGCAATGAACTGGGGGCCTGACTGGAAGACTAAATTGTTATTAGTATAAGCAAATCAGCGTAAGTAAATGATCTCAGCAGTTTTTGCCATTTGTAGAAAATCTAAACATTTTCTGCATTTGCAGTAGGTCAGATCAGGAAAACCCCTCTGTCAATAGTTTCACAGAATATCCCTAATGATTTTATTATATGTGTCTAATCGGTCCCGTAAAATATATAACACCGTACCAGGCTGCGTGTTCTGGACAGAGTCAACAGTTTTCGCTCTTGGCAGTAACATCAAAGGTGAGGTTCATATGAATAGAAATGCTGGATGGGTTTGGATAATGGTGGCATTATGTACTGTGGAATAAGTGACTTTATTATTAATAAGCTACAACCATTTTTAAGCAATAAACATTAACAGGATGCACAGTATTATGGAATTGTAGCTGCATAGTTCCATGTCTATTTCTGTGTGCAAATATTCTTAATTTTTGGAATTATTTTAGTTCAGATGGAGCAGCTACTTGTTTTGCCCATCTTTTAATGTCTCACATTGAAGTAAAAATCAGCAGCCGACTTAGCTTAAGTTTTTATATCTCTCAACACAAAACCCTACACAACAAACCAACCCGTTCACTATTAGTCCACCACTAGCAGTTTCTATTTCTAGCGCGTGCACAGTGAGGAATTCCAGCGTTTTTTTTGAGGCGCTGAGCGAACTCACCTGTTTTTGGCCGCCGCAGCTCTGTCTCTTTGCCTCCGGTTTTTAAACCAATTCCCCACTTGTGTAGGAGTGAGTCCAGTGGCTTGCGCCAGTTCCCTTTTCTTACTGGGGTTGGGGTAGGGGTCCTGAAGGTACCACTCCCGCAAGAGGCTGCGCGTTCGCTCTTTGAAACAGTGTGTCTTCTGCTCGCCGTCCCAAATGGTCCGAGGGAGCGGGAACTTCTTCCTCACGCGGTACTTGTCGACCGGCCCGAGCGGACGCCCGCGCAGCTTCTCGGCCTCCTGGTAGTGAGCCTCGAGCCACATCGCCTGCAGCTTGCCGTGCGAGTCCTTGGTGAACTTGTGGTTCTCCAGGATGTGATAGAGGTCGCGAAAGTTTCCCGTGTGGAAGGCGACCACGGCCCGGGCGCGCAGGATGGACTCATGCTTGTTGATGGCCTCGCACGCGCCCGGCGCCACGGGCAGCGACCACAGGAAGCGCCCCAGTCGCTCGATGTCGCCGGTCTCTTCGAGCGTCTCGCAGACGCTCGCCACCTGCTCCGCCGAGAAGTTAAGGGTCGGTAGCTGAAACATGGACAGATCTTCGGGGGTCCTGGCGCTGGGCGCGCTGTTCGCCAGGAACAGGGGGCGATCAGCGAAGTTTGGAAGGAAGAAATGGGAGGGATAAAGCTCTAAAGGCGATCTGAAAACCATGGAAATGACCTGAGAGAGAAAGAAAATTATCGAGGAAAAAAAGAGAACGCCGAAGTGGAGATTGAATGATTCAATAGCTATCGCCTAATGACACCGAACCTCATAATATCTCCCCCTAAAATCCGCCGTGAGTGTAGCATTGAAATATTTTGTTTCGCTTTTCTATTGGTCTCCTTGGTGTCGTTGTGGGGTTGTCATGGCAGCCCTGCCAATCACTGTCAAGCGTGCCAATCATTAGCCAGTACGTAGAGGCTTTCACCACTTCTCCTGCACGCACGGGGGGTTATCAGGAACTGCAATCTCACCACCGTCCTCCCTCCCTCCTATACCCCCCTCCTCCTGTACCCTCCTTCCCTCCCTCACAGCGCGGACTCGCGCGAGCCGGAGCCCAGGCTCGCCTATTTGTTGAATGGAATGAGCAATTAGTGGGTGGAATATTATTGCGATCTTAACGAGACTTGTTAAAGCTAAAGAAGATATGTAGTAGAGAGAAGGAAGAGTGGGGGCTCGGGGTGACAGCCATGGAGACGGAATACATATTAAATGGAGGACTTGAAACGGAGTCTACAACGCGGGTTTATCTCCATAACCCAGATGATCATATAGACAAGCGTCAGTCTAGGAGCATCTCTCGTGCTTAAGGTCGAGCAACGCTGCTACCTACTGCACGACCGTTGTCCCCTGAGCATTTCTGTCGGCTAAACATAAATCTTGATGCTGATTGCTCTCCATCTCTCTCTCTCTCTCTCTCTCTCTCTCCCCGTCTCTCTCTCTCTCTCTCTTCCTCTCTCTCTCTCTCTCTCTCTCTCTCTCTGAAGTCCACCAAAAGTAGATTTTGACATTTTATTCCTAACATGGCTTTGGTTGTCATCTGTGGACTGCTGCAGCTGGTCCTGTTGCTGTCTCAGCATCCCTCAACTGATGTGCTTTTATTCAGAGGCCAAATACTAAAGCCTGGTCCAAAACGCGCGCGGACAGAGGTGGAAGCGTTTTGAAGGCAAATAATGAGCTGATAGCCAGCATCCCCATTAAAAAGACTTGGCGAGATGGATGAGTACTGTCAAAACAGGGAACCAGAGCTCTGTTCCAGGGCTCCTGACTATTAAGCGAGTCCAGTATTTCTCATTTACAGCCTGAAATCAGAAAAGCGTTACATTCGCTTTAGATGGCTACGTCGCTTTAGAGGGCTACAAACGTAAGGGCTACATCCCCTCCTTTCTCGAGGCTTGTGTGCCGATTTGGGTTTCTGGGCTTGCACTGGCCTCTCTGCTGCTCTATATTTAGACGGGGCTTTAGACGGCGTTACGTTTTTGACGCGTTCACTCCTTTAAGAACAATAGTTACATTGTCAGAGAATATGTATTAGGCTAGGTGAGACAGAATCTAGACTTCGCCTTATCTGCCGCGCTAAAGCTGACATAGTTATCTTAAGCTGCACTTTGCCAAGAATCGCTAAGGAATTTAAAACTTTTTTCATGCTTTCTTTCGTTTTTAATTTTGCATCCTTTTTGAAGCGTTGAAAATAACTGATCGCTTCTCCTTTCCGTTATTGTTCTCTATTGTGCTAAGTTGTCAAAGTCAAGGCTGAGAGACAGGGGTTGTGTCTATTTAACAGCAAACCCACTTGTTTTCCCGTCAAAACGAAACTTCTGAGTGAAGCGGTCCCAAGTGGTACTCAAACTACTGTCCTACTGGCAGGCTTCCGCGACAGCAAATCGCATGAGTATGGATATACGTATAACTATGCGGTTCACACGTTAATCCACTTTTCTTTTACTTCGCATATCCAGGCGTCGTGATTGAAGCTATTTTCCTACTTTTTCTTTTTAGATTTTATTTGGAAAACGAACGAAAATGGGAGAACGTTTCTGCTAATTTAGTTATTTAACAAGGCCCTTTGTTTATGTTGGGCGTGTAATTAACGCCCCCCACACCCCCGCATGACTACGGGTTTATTCACCTGGGCTAATTGTCTGTTTATCCTTGAGCCTTCCTAGCTCCCGTCTATGCGATAAGCAGCGGGGGACGAGCTCCCTCAATATGGCCCAGCCATTAGCTCCGTCTCTGTTTATTTAATCCCACGCCACCTCACATCACAATGCAGGCGAGATTTTCCCTAGCTGTATCACTTAAGCTCAACCTGGTACTGGATTTTTTCTCTCTCTCTTATTTGGGGTGGAGTGAAGCAGAGCACCGAAAACTTCGCGCTTACTTCTCTCTGAGCTTCTCGCGGAGCTTCACGTGCACGTGTGTCGTCACGGTGGGAGACGGACGAACAGCTCTGAGCTCAAAAGAAGGTAAGGAAAGTTGGCTACATTGTTGCTTGGCTCTCTATTCCAAAGTAGCCCAGGCTTATCAATACGTTTAACGCACCAGCCAGCGCTCTTGCGCCTCTGCAGAACGGAAGCGGCGCCGTTTCCAACGGATTCTACATTTAAACACTTTTGTTTGTTTTTTATAGGGCGTTTGACTTTGTCTGACTGGAGCGGAACCACGCAGTTGACCGTTTGACCACCATCACGCCCACCCGAGCCGCGGTTTGAGCTTGATTTCCACGTTTATCAAAATTGATCCACACGTGGTCTGTAATACTTATTTACACTTCTGTATATTTCACTCTCTTTCCATTTGTCTTGTCTCTTGTCGTTTTTTCCTACACTGTCACCCCCCTCTTTCTCTCTCTTTCTGTCAGAGCTTCGTGCCGTTACGACGTTCTTAATGTAGGCAGTTAGGGTCCGTGCCGTGTGCCCGAGAGTGGACGTCTCTTTCGCAGCCTGTAAGTTGATGGCACGCATAATTTTCATATGATGTGATTCACAGGGAGGAACATTTTCATTTATTGAGAACTGCTCAGAGTTAGGGAAGTTTGCTGGAGTAGAACGTAGAGTAAACAAGAACCGAGATCCACTTATAGCTCGTGTTGCTGAGTTACCCTCCACTTCACAACCTTCCCCCACGCTGCCTGCAGCTTGGTGGGACTGTCGGAATGGGGCGCAAATGCCCCTTTCTCTTAGCCTGCTCTAAGCTTTCATTCCTTTGGCACCGGCTTGAATTCTTGCACGAATTATTCTCACTTTTTTATCTTCAGCTAAGGACAATGAGAAGCTTTTCATATTGATATATGCACAAAACAGGAAGATTCACAACATATTTAGAATAAACAGCCATTATTTTTAAACTCTGATCCACAGAGAACGTTCACTAAAATGTATATTTGCTTACAGATAGCACTTATTGCATTTAGGCTTTTATACGTAATTGACTGTGTTTGCTATACCCAAAATATTACACTGTGAATTCGCACATTGCACTAACTTTTAGAAACAGTACTGGAAAGCCTAATAATGAGAGCTGTGAAAATATAGCTCACTACTGCACAATCAAACTACATTTTTTTATATTACCACGTGATTAACCGTTTGCTTCCATACCAGTTTGCCTCCTGAAATACACTGGTTTTCTTAGAGTCGGCGAGGAAATTCACGTTCTGAACACGTGTCTTAGCGCTCACGAGTTGTTTCAGAACTTCCGTTCTTGTCGATGAAAAACGTTTCAGCTATTTTGGCAAAAGCGCGCCGTATTGGACCGTGACAGTTTTGTCCCTTTTTGTGAGGTCTCATTAAGTGGGCATCCCGGGGGAGCTGTCCAATCAGGGCAAGTGCATGGCCCGTTAGCGACATTTAATGAGGGCTCTCTGCGGCCCACAACGGCGCCTACGCCTAGCCTGTATACCTCGCGTCATCTGGCTACTCCCAATGAAGAGCTGCTAGCACTTCTTCTCAATGGAACCGGGCGCCGGAACTGCAGGCCCTCTGTCTTCAGACGCCTCGGGTCTTTACTAAATCCGTGTGTGTGTGTGTGTGTGTGTGTGTGTGTGGTGTGTTCTATACCCCCGGAAAAAAATGTACAAGTACGTAGAATGTTCCTTCTGTTTATGTGACAGGTCAGTCACATGCTTAGCAACAGGCAGGACCTTTATAGGTGTGGTGCTTTACCACGTAAAATGTCCAGACCACCCTACATCCTAGATATGACGCCATTAAGACTTCACTCAAACTTGCTCTAAAACAAACTTAAGACTCCTCAAATCTACGAAAAAAATGTGTTGCAATCAGCGCGAAGTAACGCGCAGCGTCACAAGGGAGCGCTCTTCCGTAGCCTCAGCTCGACCAGACCTCGCACCCGATGTAAAAAAAATGTTGCGGAATAATTCACTTCCGTTAAAGACAGGATGACAGCACAATCCAGTGTTAATGGCATATTCATATTTTAGTTCTCGGGACCACCATTGCATACGTAGTATGGACTTGGTCGCTGGCTTATTTATATGTATGTATGTATGTATGTATGTATGTATGTATGTATGTATGAATGTATGTATGTATGTATGTGTGTGTTTATTTATTTATTTATTTATTCACTAAGACTACACAGATGTTTTTTAATTACGTTTTGTAACAGTCAGTCATTTAAAGTGCCTTAACTGCAATGAACAAGGAGAATTCGGTTTCCTCTGTTCTACTATAACACCATACAATTCTAACATAACTCTGTTAACAACGTTATGAAAGGGCTGTTGTTGATTCATTTCTGCATTTGCTTGTTCTTATTTTTTTCCTCAGGGTAAATTAAGGGTAAGTTTAAAGGTAACTTTTGTTATACGTGTTTATTCACAATTACAAAAACATTAAAAACAAAAGTTGGTTTTAGTGAGTGCTCATAAGAGGTCACGAAAATTTATACACGGTTCCCGCTAAACATTACCTTTTCTATAAGGCACAAAAAGAATAAAAGTAGTAAAATACTTGAGAACAACTTTAGCTGATAAGTGTTCAACATCTTCGTTTCAACGAGCAGCTCCTAATCAGCGAGGATATCCACACTGTCGTGAGTCAAGCTGCGGCTGAGCGTGCCTGCAGGGTAGGCAGCCGTGGCCAACCGCTGGAGGTGGTGATGATCATTCTTCCAGGTGTTTGGGTCGAGCGCGTGGAGCAGAAGTAATGGAGTGAATGCGCTGCCCATGGCCCACAGGCTAACACATGATACTAAGCGGACAACGAGCATCTGACGTGGGTGTTCATCAGCCCATATACTAAATTAATTCTAGTAAATTGATATCAAATATATATTAAAAGAAACAAATCATTTTATCCATGCGCAATGATAATAACAATAACAGCAATACCAACAACAACAAACATGTAATAACAACATCAACAACAGCAACAACAATAATAATTAATATTTTTGTTGTTGTTATTATTATTTGTTGCTTTTTATCCAATTTCTGTAAGAGTGTTTGTGCAGCATAAATAAACGTTCACTTGGTTAGCAAATTGACCAAGTAACCAAGAAAAATCAAAGGCAATTCATCTTTAATTATTGGACCACGTGCTACATCTAAGCTCTGTCTGAAACATGCTTTTTTAGCTTGCAGCTACCAGAACTTAAGGCAAGAGATCGGTGCTTCCAGTGGTGTTTACCATACCACAGACCCGCTACCTGCTTTCAGTCAAATTGGTTTATTTATTCACTTATTTATTTGTTAGGGTTCTTGGCCTTTGCTGCTGGAGCATGGAATCGGATAATTTCTGACATCAACGGGGAACAATTCATATACACAGACTGTGTGTATGTGTGTGTGTGTGTGTGTGTGTGTGTGTTTGTGTGTGTGTGTGTGAGAGAGAGAGAGAGAGAGAGAGAGAGTATTTATTTGTTAGTCCTCTTTGTCTATATTATTGGAAAATAGAAGTAGGTTATTCCTGACATCAACGTGGATCAATTATTTGTGTGTGTAGTGTGTGACACAACTGTTATCTTTGTCACTATTTCCACATTATACTCCTTAATGTTCTGCACACAGTGTACATCACCATCACTAAAGTCTGTTCTGTCACCGGTCCTGTCCTTCATACTGCAATCTTATCATTTGGATGCAAAGCGCCTGCTCCGCCTGCACTGCAGCGTGTGTGTGTGTGTGTGTGTGTGTGTGTGTGTGTGTGTGTGTGTGTGTGTGTGTGGTTGTATGTGACATTAGCTTTCTCGCTCGCACTTTCAGTTAACAAGGAGTCAAGTGACCGAAAAATTGCGCGGGACCAGTGCATTCAAATCGGACGGGTCCTGCCACTGTATCCTCACATGACTGGTCAGTTATTGGGTATGACAGTGATTATTGCTCCACTGCGACACGGGGATTACAGCATTTCGTCGTGCTCCTATAAAGAGGCTGACTGGGGTGGATAGGCTTGGTGCAGGAAGGTTCTGACGGGGTGGGGTGTTTTAAACGTGTCCAGATTATAGATTAATCATTTATGTAATAGTTGTAAGAGACACATCTAAAACGGTCATGACTATTAGTAGCTAAACAAAAGAATGACACGTAGTCCTAGAAATGCCCTAACCCCGTAACCCCGTAACATCAAACATTTATGAGCAGTTTATTTGGACTCATTTTTATGATAGAGTTCACTAGAAATATAAAACCGCGAAAGCCTATAGGCCTCATATGTAATTACACCAAGAAACCGCGAGTTATAGCTTTTAGAACGAAAAATTTTACAACAGTAAATATATCTGTGGGTGTATAATAATAATAATAACAATAATAATAATAATAATAACAATAATAATAATGATAATAATAAGTTATTATTATTATATTATTTTATTATTATTATCATTATTATTATTATCATTATTATTATTATCATTATTATTATTCTTATTATTATTATTATTATTATTATTATTATTATTATTATTATTATTATTATTATTATTATTATGTACAATAATATGATACTGTGGAATAACATATAACATTCAAAAATCCTGCACAGAATAGTGAATATTTGTTGCACTGCTGAGTTTCACTAGTGCGGGTTTTTTTTTTTTTCAAATAAACAAATAGCCGGGGGGTTAAGCTAGCAGGCCTAGTCACGTGTAATCCTGTATATTATCGAATGAAAATGAAACTTACTGGTGGAGTTGGTGCGAGCCCCAGTAGTTCCCAGTACAGCCCCCATCCGAGTGATACGTCCACTGTGTCTGAGTTCTCCCCTGTTGTTACAGCTGACACAATAAAGCGCTGGAAACGCTCGTCCGCTGAACTCGTTCTTTACGGGTGAGTAACTTCTGTCGAACGGGATCTCTGTCCGAGCCAGGGCTCCACCAGTGGGATCAATAGAGAGAGTCTGGAGAGCTACAGGAGCTCAGAGTGCTGCACAGTGCTGACAGGTACAAGGGCTGCGTCCAGGTGTAGAAGGGAATAACAGAGCACACAGTGTCCACAGCCCTACTGCACAACTCAGCCACACACTTTATTGGAGAAAAAAGTACAGTCCAGACCACGTGTTTTATTAACTTTAGACTTTAACTGAACCGCATCTTGGTCGGTCAGTTTGTAAAATCATGTTTATGGTATTTAATAGCCTGTTCTCGCCAGCGTGGAAATTCATTAGGTTTAACGTACCGTAATGTTCAATAATTAGTCAAGCAAATTGCTTTAATATTAAGATTAAATTAATATTAATTCGGTGAAAGCAATGTTTTCAGAATTTGAAAGTCAAAGTCAGTTTACTAAAACCATTATTTCTGGAATTCAAAGATTAACAAATGTCCCAAACTGTAACGTTAAAAAAACTTATAATGGAAATTGTAATTTAAGCTCAAGTTTTTTTTAGGGCAGATTACAGGCAGGAAGCAGGTAACAAAGGATGTTTCTCAAAAGTTTTGGTTTCTCACTCACGAAAGTCTGTCTGGCGGCATTTCTGCTCCTGCACTGACCACAAATAGAAACAAAGAAACAAATTTTACGTTTAATTTTAGAATTAAAAAATTCTTTGAGACATTTAACTGGAATGTAAGCAGTGATGTCAATAGTTAAAGTTAATTATTAAAAGTAAAAACATGAATGAGAAAAAGAATAAGTTGATGTTGTCTAAAAACTAAAAACAGTATATAATGATTAATTTACAATCATAAAATCATTTAGCAATTTACAGTTAATTCCTTGCTCCCAATGTAATTGGTGTCTTAAGGGGTTGTCGCTCTATATGGTAGATGTTTTCCCAGGCTCTTAATTATGTATTTATGTACTTACTTACTTATTTGTTTATTTATTCATTTGCCCAGTCAGCCTCAGTAAAAGGTGTTGTCAGACATATTTTAAAAGAAGAAACTCTGAAGCACAAATAAGGCCCCCAAATCACTCTCAACCACTCCACCATTTGGTTTCCCAAATGAAGGCTCATGCATGTTTCATACATACATAGTTAACCAGATTAGGAGCGAACACTCCAGCAGATGCCAAAACGAAATGTTTATGTGTGAGTGAGAGAGCCTGGTGCTAGATCACAAATAAAACATTCATGACTGGCAGCTGTAACCTGTGGGCACCCCCAACACACACACACACACACACACACACATACATATACACACACAAACACACACACACACAGATACACACTCGCCCCCACCTCACATGTTTCTCTATCTCTGGTTTCTATCTAAGTCTTTTCTCTCCAAGACCACATTATCATTGATTTATGACCTGAAATGTGCCTAGACAGATAGGTAGATGTTCAAAATTACATCAGGATAAATCAAGCTTGAGATATTGCTTACTTCAAAAGAGCAAATATACATCACTCATATTATAATTCTTCATATTATAATTCCATGCTGTCTGATTCTTGTCTGTTCTAATGAAATCCATAAAAAGCTTCAACTGGGCTCATATTTTATACAGCAATGATAATAATGATTCGTAAATGGAAATAAAATGTTATTAATAATTACAATGCACATAGTGGTAAATAATTCCCATTGTTACAGTAAAAACACCATGAAAACTCCTGTGTGAATTGTGTGAAACAGTTAACTCATAGAATCTGCTATATTCAAATGAGTACATTATTTCTATATCAGTGATGTGTTGCTGTTGTAAAGGATTAATGCTCCTGTATGTGGTGGTATGTGGTCATTGCTTTGTGGCTACAAGTCAAATAGAGGTAATGGGAAGTTATTGGGAGCTTGTCCCGTTCATGGTGTCCTGTAGGTTTATGGTTCATGGTGAGGTTAAGGAGGCTGCTGATACCTTTGTTTGCTCTCTCCTTTAAATCCCCTTCCTGCCTAAAAGAGGAGGTATTGAGGGCACACCAGTTTGCAAGCATGTTTATTTTTCTAGGTTTATGACTTTTGCCCAAACAGGAACACCAAATAATATCACAACGTCATAGGCTGCAAGGTTTTAGTTTGGTCTTTCCTTGTGAAAGCATGCGAGGTCTGTCCTCGAACTCCAGTCAATTCCTTTGCCTTTGGCTATTTTTGGCCTCATAACACAAAATATGCATCCTGTCTGTTTCCATGGGAGGTGCTTTCATATGAGAAGAAAAAGCCACAAAATACTTGCTATTGGTAGAACATTGAAATGAAATATGTTTTTGCAAATACTGAAGTGGAATATACTGGACTGAAGAAAAAAAGATGACTTGATTGAAGAAAAAAAATTATTGATTGAAAAGTGTACGTTTATTTACATTAATAAAATATATTGTATTAAAATGTAAAAGAAATGTTACAATGTACAATTTTGCAATAATGGTGTTGATATAATCACCTACACTGTGTTCATTTGATACTGATGTATATCTGAATCCAAAATACATCACTGTTTTCAATGTGTTTATACCAAAAGTCAATTTTACATTGTCTTGACGGTCACATTGCATAGTGACCCCAAAAATATAAATTAGAAAGTGTTCTATGTTTCCTAATCAGATGCATGTGTATGCTTGTTCATCTACCAATAAAACATGTTGTTTAAGCCACACACTGAGTGATCAGAGTTCATTTTTTTAGTTCGTTTTGGAGCTTGCAGTATATGCAGTATTTGATCCATTGGAACAATAACACTGTTTGTCAGTTTGTCAATAATCGGATGACTGAGCTGCTAGCAATGTGTATGTAGTGAGTGCGTGTGTATGTGTGTGTGTTTGTGTGTGAGAGAGAGAAAGAGAGAGAAAAGTTGGTTACTATCCATGTATGTGTGTGTGTGTGTGTGTGTGTGTGTGTAACTTAAGGTTTCATCTGGCTTGATATGGCCTCCATTAGCCTCATTACATCTGTTTAGCTACAGAGCATCACAAACAAGCTGAGCGTTATCAAAATGCTCTACCTCTCTCTCTTTCTCTCTCTCTCTGTCTGTCTGTCTCATTTATCACATTGCACACTATGACAACGTTTTGAACATAATATGCACATAATTTCTTTAGGGGAATAATAATTATATTACAAAGTCACTGTCACAACAAACATATGTCTGGCAAACAATTAACTTCAATATGTTTTGATGTGTGCTTTGGATTGTTGTCTTACTGAAAGATTCAACCATGTTAACATTTAATGCTTATTATTATATGCTTTTCTCTGTACCCAACTTTATTTCTACCTCAACCCCACCTCAGTGTTTGGAGTCCTAAAGTTCAATTTTTGTTACATCTGATGACAGCACCTGTCCCAATTAAAGTTGGTTGTACAGAGGTTTGTCAAACTTGCTTTACCTGTACTTAATTTGCATGATAGGAAGATAGGAGTGAGGCTAATTTTTCTTTTGCACAAAATTTGTTCTTCTAATAGGCTGTCCAGTACGGTGTCAGGCCACACTTGTGAAGCTTTTTCAGTCCAGTTCAGTCTTTTCTCAAAACATCTCGCACATCACATATGCATGCATACACACACACACACACACACACACACACACACACACACACACACACACACTGTAACAGAGCAGGAGGTGAGGCCTTTTCCCACTGAAGTATGTTGCTGTGCGAACTGCAGATGATATCTTTGCATTGTAGCAGTGACCCCACCAGTCAGACCCACACAAGAATGGAGCCAAGGACTGTCATTGTTCTTTTGTTGGGAGGTTTGGCCATGGATCTGTTGTCTACTCCCACCCTTCCCATCTCTGAGCCTGTTCTCTTCCCCAAAACATCTAGTTCAGGTTCGCCAACTGTCTGTCCATTTAGCAGACCTTTTGTAGCTCTGTATACATATGTGAGTTGTAAAAGCAACCATGTTTCCAAGGGAGTAGACTATTACATGATTTTGCAAAACTGTCTAGCTAAAGTTCAAGTGACATTAAACAGAAATGCATTGTCCCTTTAACTCACATAAAAAATGGGTACATTAACGCTTCTCTGTTTCACAATCATTTTACATTTTAAATGTTCTTTTTTGGTAAATGCAGCTGATGTTACCTTACTGAAAGAGGGAGGAATGTGATCTGTACGATTCAGAATAAACATGTAGGGAAGGAAAAACATGGCATATAATCCTGTATCTGTGGCATTAATCCTAAATGAAAAACAAATTCGGAAAAAAGGATTAGTAGGATGACATAGAGCAACCGGTTAGGAGAACCAAAGGTAATTTGTAACTGTAGCAACTACTGGAAATGGGGTTTATCACAGGCGTGTGGGCAGTCTTTATGGACTGGCCTGAAGTGGGGTTGCCCAGGCTACAACTGCAGGCATTAAATCTTCATGAGAAGCCATACACAGGTCAAATACATTTAAGTAGTGTAATTTTAGCTGATCATTGTATGCCATGTATGGATTTTGTATTTTTAGAATGACATTGGTCTGAATTGGGTAATTTAAACCTGAATGCATGACCACACTTTAGAATAGAAAGGTTAAAATGAACACTGTATAAAATAGCTAAAACCAAGACATTTTGTGTGTTATACTATCTGCTTTAATGAAGCTGCTTTAATGAAGTGTACTTGGTTTCATGAGCCTGGGTTTCCATTTGGATGGGATCATTAAGAATATCTCTACTGTATAAATACATTTCTGATTGTACAGCTAAGATATACTACACACTACTAATTATGTCATAAACCCAAATGTATCACAGACCTTTATGTACCCATGAAATATTTTTACTGTAATTAAGCTTAACTTTGCAACTTAAGTAGGGTGTATGAAGTCAGAGCAACTGCAAAAAATATAACTGCAATTAATAATGATGCAAAATGTTTCCTAACTAAAGTTCATACTTTGAAAAAATGTGTGCAAAAATTAAACACACTATTTTCTTTTTTTAGGAGGTGAATTCATTACAGAAAAAAATGGTGGTATCATACATGGTCTAGACAAATACCTATATAAAGCACAGTCTTTAAATCAGTTCAAATAAAGCTCATTTTACTTTGGGCCACATCATCCAGCTAGTTTAACCACTTTGTGCTGGGAGACTTCTCAAGTGCCTCATTGCTTAATCATGTGGAAGTGACAACGGCCCAACCCACCTCTTCACCCCCCCCCCCCCCCACCCCCCGTTTTCCTCCTGCTCTTACACATGCACATACACACATACTTGCTCACTCTGCTCTGTTCTTTCTATTTTCATTTCTTCATTCTTTGTAAGTTTGGGGAAGCTATTAAAGCAACAGTAAATGGCTTCACAAGTGACATTTGCTGACATTCAAGGAAGTGCATTTATCAGCCAAGCACAGTTCACCTCGGTGAATGAAATCCATTTGTGCTGATGTGTCTGCCTGGTGGCCTCTCCCTCCCTCTCTCTCTTTCTCTTTCTCTCTTTTTCTGCCCCCTCTCTCTCTCATTCTCTCACTCTCTCTTTCTCTCTTCTCTTGCTCTCTCTTTCTAAATTGATGCCCAGCGAACAAGGAAATGGCGAGATGGCGCACGACGTGGCGACTGCTCTCAAATGTCACACTGGAAAATCTTTAATGGGCTAAGTGTAGCCTTTCCAGCCCCAACTTGTCAGGTAATCAGAAATCTCTCGGAGTTCTCTCTCCTCTCCCCACATCGCCAAGCTCCCCAGGGCCACAGCCCACCGCTAATTACACGTTATTCTGATCAGAACTCCAGGACCATGAAACAGGTAGACTCCTTTTAAAAGTCAAGATATTGGAGCAGAAATCTGCTTCTGCTTGGTTATTTTTTTAGCAACTGACACTGCCTTGCAATGCATTGCACGGTATTTGCAAAGAAATATGATTTATATACATGTTATATTCAGAAAATGTTTTGGTAGGTGTTACAGCTCTTGAGGAAACAGGTACTTAAATTCACTCTAAATTATTTTAGTGCTGCACTAATCCAAAGTGCTTTCTTAGTCAGAGTCCGAGCATGTTGTTCCATGAAGAGACAAAAGAAGAAAAAGTCCAGTGCCTAATATCCCTTATAATAGGACACTGTTGCACTACCACACACAATTCCTAAATAGAGCATCAGCCAAGTATCAGATCAGTACTCAGAGTCAGCACTCATAAAGAAAAACATAAATAAATAAAGGTCTCGGGAGAAAACAAATCAGTGCATGTGTATTGATTGTTAAATACAGATGTTTCAATATGGTCCATTAACTGAGTTGATTGTCAGTTATTATTTTGGAGTTGACTGTCAGTTACTCTTTTGGAGTTAAACAGTGCTACACCTTTTTATCATACCATCTATAACATCTTCCTCTTTGAGTGTCCACCAGTAAAAGGGTCTCTACTGGATAGACAGTAGTGTAGCAGGGCACCATTAGCCTGACGTTAGCTTTGCTATTAGCATAGCGGCAGTGCTCCTCCACCAAAGTGATTAAAATGCAAATGCTGGAGGAGGCGCTGCTCTTCAGAGCGCATTGTGCGGGACAATGGCCAGGTCAGGCCGGGCTCTAGGCAGGCACAAGAAGGCATTGTCAGAGAGGTTGCAGGAAAGTGGTGACCATTGCTGGGCTTTCCATCCACCACCCCATTCAGCAGGAGTTAATAATGTTATTATGGGAGGGAATGGACATCCACACAGTCGCTCTGAAGTTCGCATGTATTAGGTAGAGAGTAAGGTCATGTGTACATGTGTGTGTGTTGGGGTGGGGGTGGGGGGTGTCATGGTTCTCTAAGCATCCTGGAGCCTTAAGAATGCCGGTCCAAAATATAGACTATGCCAGCATATGCTCTACTATATATATACAGTAAATACACACAGTATAGATAATTACTAACTGATTCAGTACTGGCCTTGCTCTTGCTCTTCTTACACTTAGAATTACACTTTGTTCTTGAAACCATATCGCCCTGTAGCTCAGAAAATGATAACATTGAAGGAAGCCATTATGTCACATATGTCACATAATGTCACAAGTAAAGCATGCTTATAAACTTTAGCACATCTGTACTGTCACCTGTCCCTAGCTTGCTTCCACATTCCTTCTCTTTTTGCACTGAGCCACTTCCTTACGCAGTACAATGCCAGTATGCTCTGCAATGTAATAGTCTTACTCTTGAGTCTTGTTTGCCATTTCAGCTCGACAGCTCATTACTCAAGCTTACAATGCCACCACCGTAAAGCATCTTGTGAGCACTGTTTCTCAGCAAATGTTCCTGGCCTTAAAATGAAGACGGCCTCTCTATTGACAAGCAGGCTGGGCATATCGACACAGGGGTACCTGAATGGAGCCAAACTTTTATGTCAGCAAGTGCTCTGAAGAAACAACTCCATTTCCTTTACATGCAGGTAGGAAAGGGCTGTCAGGGCTGTCATAGTGGCTTTGACCTCAAAGCAAACTTCAAACTGGTGTTCGTGGAAAGAGGATTCGGTTCAATGCATGTGAAGAACACAAAACCACTCATTGTGTGGGCCCATTAATACATGAACATATGACATGTGATCTCTGCCACTAACTCCTTGTGACAAGCATCATGCACTGCAAATAGCAAGGAAAGGTGAATCTAACCTCTTTGCTAGTGGCTTATGTTTTTTATTACCACATATGCATATATGCATTAAA
This sequence comes from Clupeocharax schoutedeni, assembly GCA_037974565.1. Lineage (NCBI taxonomy): Eukaryota > Metazoa > Chordata > Actinopteri > Characiformes > Alestidae > Clupeocharax > Clupeocharax schoutedeni. The sequence continues at coordinate 9,382,448 of JBBPDH010000144.1, forward strand.
TATTAATATATGAACTCAGGAACCTTTAAGTCCTTTAAGAGAAGACCAGCAAGAACCAGCAGTTATGGCTGAAACAGCAAAGGTCATTTTCAGATGGTATCAAGGTTGTCACAGGAATACAGCCACACACTACACACAATAGCAGGCCGTTACAGGGTGACACCTTCATAACCGTAGCTGTCAGGGACAGACATGGACTCATGCACATTGCAGGACAGCATTTTGGGGGGGGGTCACTGTCAGTGCAATCAGGGGCCTGTAACACACACAAGCAAACACAATACCGGAGGGAACAGACGGGCTATTAGTATATGTGCAAACCCTGCTCAGCAGGGCATGTCCACACATTTCCTCCGACGGGCTGTCTGAAAAGTGCTTTTCCATGTAAAAAATAAAAACCTTGAGAAGTGCTTTTTTTAACCGACCACCACCCCCCCCTTTCTAACCCCCCTTGACACCAGGCTACCACTGACAGAGTACTGTGTGTAAAAAGCTGTCTCAGTTATGATATCATTCCATGAAAATAAACAACCATCTATTCCCTGCTTTGTCAGAGCAGCAGCTCAGAATTAGCATACATGTCTGAGCCAAGGCACACTTATTAATATGACTCACCATACTAATCGTCACTTGTTATTATCAAACAATTTCCCATTTGTCACTCTATATGTTGATGTTTTTCTAATTTAAATTGAATTCGGCGCCACTCATGAAAACAACTGGGCCTATAGGCAGGGTGTAGGAAGCAAGGAAGATAAGTTTCCACCGATCTGTTACCACACTTCAGATCCTCCAAAGGAGACTCTCTTGACACAGGAGTGCATGTGACTATTGACCAGCTGCATTTTATTTAATTAAAAAAAGACATTATTAAGTACTCCTGTTGATAGCAGTCTTAACCTTCCTGTTATGTTCGCTTCTCAGGACACCAATAATGTTCCTGGGTCAATTTGACCCGGGGCATGTTTAATTATGCAAAAGTTTCAGAAAACAAAAAATCGCTATAAACATTGGTAATACTTCATTATTAAGTCCATTACTAACCATTTAAATCAATATTTGGTGTAATGGTGTTATTTACCTCTCACAGATCATGTTTCAATGAGGATAATTCACTTTTTTTCATGAAAATTGCATTTTAAAGCTTTTTTAC
>JBBPDH010000144.1:9412754-9429833 GCA_037974565.1 Clupeocharax schoutedeni
GCCAAAAACAGAACATAAAACCCCAAAACCCCAAAACAAAAGCAGTGGCTAAGGTGCCACTGACCGGAATCCTGACATATATATATATATATGTGTGTGTGTGTGTGTGTGTGTGTGTGTGTGTGTGTATCTATACACAGTCACAAATCCTTTTTTTGTTATTTTTATTGTAACTAAATATGTCTGCTGACATTTATTGTATCTGGATTTTTCTTAATAAATGGATCAATACAAATGCTTAAAAACTGTGAGTTTCATTTTGAGGAAAATTATGAAAAAGAAAATTCTACAGCTTCCATTATAATTTGGGGATATTTTTTTGGCCTTAAAAGTTACAGTTTTGGTTTTGTTCTAATGCAATGATATGTAAAATATGATAAATATAGATAATTGTTATTGTATGTGTGGTATGTGTAACCATACAGTACAGTCTGTAAGGACCAGACAGGGATTTTTGTTACAAATGCAAAAATGTTAGTGTGCAAACTTAATATATACTGCTCAAAAAAATAAAGGGAACACAGAGAGAGAGAGAGAGAGAGAGAGAGAGAGAGAGAGAGACCGAGAGAGAGACCGAGAGAGAGGGGCTAAAATATAAAATGTAATCCAGATTGGTCTGCAATTGACTATTTAATATAATCTAATCTTGGCAACATGCTGTGATAGATTGGCCTTAATGTTGAAAAGGTTGAGAACCATTGCATTAAATGATATGTATTATGTGGTACACACACACACATGCACATATATATGTATATATCATATATATGGCTTGTACTTTATTCATGCATTACTCCCGAATAACAGTGTTTCATTGTCTTTTTTATATATATTCACAATGTGCCGCAGGTTTGTGGCTTTTCAAATGCAATTAATTCCGACCTCAAAATTACACATAGAGTTGAAAAAAAGGTAATTGAAATATTAGGCTGCATGCCAGCTTGCTATGTTCTCCATACGCACTAGACTAATTATGATTCGAAATATTGCTGGCAAGAAATTGTCACCATTTATCAAACCGAAATGATGATGTTGTATCCATACGCTGAAAAACAATTTATACAAGTAGTACGTAAAATAAATGAAACTACTATACGACGCGATAATTTCATCAGCATATTTTTATGTGAGAAAATTAGTCAACTGGCATTTAGAAATAATTAAATGCTTCTAAGCTGCGAGTGAACTGCTGCAGATTTTGTCCGAGAATTTTCTTGGCTGTGTGTAAGGGAGCGTGAAATTACACCCGTATATATAGACATGGGGGAAAGTGGGAACAAGCGCGTGCACGTGAATTTGTAAAAGACCACAAATAATGTGTGTGAACACGGAGATGCCACTCTGAGCTAGATGCACGCACTGCACTGTGCATTCAGCTCTCTCTCTCTCTCTCTCTCTCTCTCTCTCTCTCAGGAGGAGAGAGCTGTTCATTTAGTTGGTCATAACTAATAGTGTCTAATCTGGGAAGGGAAGTCTTGGGAGAATATTGGACAGTGTAAAGGTTAATCACCACTGCCTGGTTAGCCAAGGAAGACGGGGCTAATTCCTCCGAAGGCAAATGGCATGCGCTCGTTATCTGGGCTGCCGATAAGGAGTGTTAATGTACCAGGCTGAATGGATGCTCAAGGGCCCAGTTCCTCTTATCAGCAAACTTTACAACGAAAGCTCCAGCAAGCGCACAACCCCCGCGAACACACAATAAGCACCTCATTTTACCTCTCAAGCAGAACTATCGTCGAGCCCCCCAAGCCACACACACACAGCCACACACACACACACACACACACACACACACACACACACACACACACACACACAGTGCGCCACCAGAAGCCGGGGTATTATGAGCGTGGGCTAATTGGAAGATCACTCTAATGCATTAAGAGATAAAATACTTTGGCTGGAAGCCTAAAGCGTGGATCAGGACAACATTGGGCAGCTATCTAGCCTTGTCACACACTCTGAGATTTCCATACAAACACAGCACGAGCAATTACCCAAAACACATCTCTGTTTGTGCTACAACATACTCCCCGCCAATGTGGCGGCCTGAGGAAATTAGACGAGCCGTGTGTGTGTGTGTGTGTGTGTGTGTGTGTGTGTGTGTGTGTGTGTGTAAATGAGGGAATCAGAGAAAAGGAAAGAGAAACAGAGAGTCAGTTAGTGGGGCAACGGAGGGTAAATTGGCTCAGTTTTATTCTGATTGTGTTTGTGTATTTATTAGTAAGAAAAGAGAATTGGCTTCTAGGCCATGTGTGTGTGTTTAGGCAGGTGAGACCTATTGATGGGAGAGGTGCATCCACAGAGACAAAGACATTAAGGTAGTGAGTTGTTTGTTGCTGATATAAAATCAGACAGCTTCTTCCTTCATAGCTGTTTTCTTCCTGTCGCTTTTTCCCCTCCATGCGTTAATTGCTGTTTGTTTATGCTCAACTACCAAAGGTGTCTCAGTTTACACTAATGTCTATTTTATTATTAGTATCATATTCTCTGCCCTTTAGTTACAGCAGCGGGTGGCCAACTCTACAATAAAGACAACACTCATTTCTCAGAAAGGGAATAAAGGAGGCAATAAAGAAAAAAAGTGGTGATGTGTTTGTCAGAGAGAGCGACGAGCAAAGAAACGAAACTTACAAAGGTACTGCGAACAAGAACACTCATCAAATAAATTGAGGCTGATACTGGATCAATTTTTTGCTCCTTTGTGCTTCATTTATATTAATATCTTGTTTAATCTCACATTAAAATAATCAAAAATCTTATAATATTTAGACTTTTGAAAGCAGGAATTTGGTGACTGTGGAGTTAATAAGATATGTGTCCTCTGGTGTCTTTTTTGTTTGTTTTGGTCTTTTATTTTGGTTTAACCTTTCATAAGGGGAGTCAACTCCTCGAATTTCATGGATTTTACTTGCAAATTGTGGCTTTTTAAAGCTTGCCAACACAGGATAAAAGGAAGTATTTCTGCAGGCTGCACTGTGGGAGTCACAGCCTCCTAGAATAGCCTGGCTGAATGGTGTACCATCGCTTTCCAGCAAGAGACATTCTTTGAAAGAGCACTGGCTGTAAAGAAAGAGGATTCTCAGCAGCCAGTCGAGATCCTGCAGGATTTTTTTCATTATTATTTCTTCTTCTACATATTATACCGGTGCTATCACTGTGAATGTGTGCCTCACCCAGGGGTGAACACTGGAGAAACAAGAACACATTCAAATTAACCATGACTGCACAGTGTTACATGCAGTACTTGCAGAATATTACAGGGAAATGGCAAAAAGCTTTAATACTTAAGCAGTAAATAATCTCTACTGTGTCATCTACTGCCCTATGTATTACAGATATTTTTGAATAGGGTGAATTAGAGCAGGTCTGGATAAAGCTTACGTGATTTGTTGCTTTAGAAGATGGTATTCATGTCTTCAGGCACTTTAAACTATTGGGTGTATAATAGCTTTGGAATTTTACTCTTATTAAAGAAAACACAAGGTGTGGGCCCATGCAAAAGTTATGGCACATTTTTTTCAATATATTAGAAGTTGGGCACTGTGTTTGTTCCCATAGAAGATGTACTAATTTTAAATTAGAAAATCAATAGCACACAAATGATCGCTTTATTGGCTCCTATTAGGTATTTCTTTTTACTGTATTAGTAAATAACCTGTAGGAGATGTAAGCAAATGTAGGTTAGAATTTAAAAAAACAGCTACTGGGAGTTAAAGGCCTTAGCTGATATTCTCAAATATTACAAAATATTAATTTGCACAAAACAGAATAAAAGGCTGTTCAGGAGATACTTTCATGTATTCTCCAGACCTCTAATTTCTGTGTTTGTTATATGATGTGACATGTTATGCACATTTAAGCTAGTTCCTAAATGGCAATCAGGTCAGCATTATTAGCTTTGACTCTGACTGGCGCACACTTGGTTCTGAGGCTATTTAGTATTTGAGAGTAGTATAAGAGACCTTTTTACTTGAGAGCAAACTTTTCTGCTGCTTCTGGGGCATACCTGTAATTTGGACACCCACTAACATGTTTTGAATACACATGCTAGAATATTTTAATAATATAATGATTTTGACTGCTGCGTATCGCTGTCTACATGTCAAATGAGAAAAGACATTCTGATGTTTTTGCTGGTTGTAATTCACTATTATTCATTAATCAGCCACAACCATAAACCTTAAAACCAGTGACAGACAAAGTGAGAACATTGATTATCTCATTATAACATCACCTGTCAAGGGGTGGGGTATATTAGGCAATAAGTAAACAGACAGATCTTTAATTTAGTTCCAGACCATCTCCAAAAACCACAGATCTTTTGGGGTGTTGCCAGCATGTAGTGGTCAGAACCTACTAAAAGTGGTCCAAGGAAGGATAACTGGTGAAACAGTGACAGGGTCATAGGTGCTTAAGGCTTGATGATGCATTAGGGGAGTGAGGGCTAGGCTTTTTGGTCAAAATAGCTGAAAATAATTGCTGAAAAAGATGCTGCTGGCAATTATACAAAGGTGTCAGAACACACAGTACACAGCTTGCTACATATGAGGCTAAGGAGCAATAAAAGAAGCTGGCCTGGTCTGATAAATCATTTATTGAACATCATATTGGGTGCAGTTGGGTGCAAGTGTGTCATTCACATAGATTGGAGATGGTACCAGGAGGCACTATGAGAAGAAGGCCAGCCATCTGGCTAATGTTCTGCTGGTAATCTTGGGTCCTGTGGATGTTACTTTACACATATCTAAACATTGCTGGCAACCAAGAACACTGTCAGTGGCTTCTTTCAACAGGATTCAGCTGCCACACTGCGATCATTTTTCAGGAATTTTTTAAGGAACATGACAGTGAACTCAAAGATTGGGCTTACTGAAGCATAAATCTGCGGTTTAAGGTTTTGCATCAATAATAAATGTGCAGATTTTTTGTCACTGTGGAAAGGCATGTAGGGGTGTTAAGATGAAATCTACAATGCATTGTTTGCAGCAGAGCAAGCAATTGGCCCTTTATCTACCATTTGTGCCTGCTGCTGATTTGATCAACAGAAGACTATTTACTCACATTTTGTGATACCAATCCAAAGTCATTACCTACCCACTAACACCATGCACTTTAAATTGTAGATCTTTTTTCTTCTAGAATATATCCACTGTCATTAACTATACAACTCACTCCTTCACAAGATCCTGAGACTATTTACTTGTTTCATTGTGCATGTCTAGCTTTCCTGGAGATTTGAAAATAGACCTTATTGTATATAAAAATGCAGATTCAAATGACCCATAATGACACAAATGCAGTATCACTTCAATGCTTTTGCTCAGTGATATACAGCAGCATTTCATACAATACTAGATAATGTTACAATGTTTTAGAGGACAAGTTTTAGGGGAGGAAATGTTTCCATTGCTGCTTTATAGAGCAGACAAATCTGACCATAAAAAACATAATTTTGTTTTGTGAATGATATTCATTCTGTGTAATTAAGTAATGGTTCTGTGACATGTTGTTTCTGAAGCAATGGTATTTAAGTGTACTAAAAGTCAGGTCAGAGTCTGATTCATATCTTCATTGTCTATCATGTCTTTGACATACTGCAACACATTCAAAATATGATTAGATCAATTGCTCCTTAAATCTTTGCACAGCTGTCATCCAACATTAACATAGCTAAACTGAACCCTATTTGGCACCCTAATATGAAAGTGCTTGGCTTGTCTTTGTGAAGGTATGTACCTTAAGATGGAAATGTGGAAACATGCAACTATATTCAGGCCTCCTGATGGAGCAGTGCCCGCGGGCATGGCCTATGAGCTGGTGGCTAACTGGATAAACGGCCATGGGTCCTCACAGTCAGATCAATTTCATACTCTACAAAGATGAGTCATTTATGCTGCTTTGGAGTGGGGGTATCACACGTGTCTCACAGCCATTGTTGTGCCGATGCACTGTTAAATCGGATTTTCTGCTCATATGGAAATCGCGTGTCACCCCTGCCGAATAAGCCCAGTTTTACATCATCCATCTAGTTCCTCATTCGCTCTGGCCCCGAGACATAGTCCTCACATAACATGCCTTCACTCTGTTCAGACATCTCTCTCCATGCCTTCAACCAGGCCTGCTAATTGCCAGCTAATGATGATTTTCCTTTCACAATGAACACATGGGGAGGTGTGATACTCTTCATACACATTGTGCTTGTGTTTGTGTGTGTGTGTGTGTGTGTGTGTGTGTGTGTGTGTGTGTGTGTGTGTGTGTGTGTCTGTGTCTGTGTGTCTGTGCATGTTACAGAAATAAAAAAAAAGTGTTAACCTACAATATGAAGTGTACATTTGTAATAGTTTTATGTTGATTGGGGGATGTAGAGGGGACAGGTGGGTGATATTTGTTGTTTATTAAATATTGTATTATCAACATGCAAATATCAAGAAATTCATTTTTGGTTACTAGGTTAAATATTTAAGTTCTATTAAATAATGCATGACATAGAACTACCTACAGTACTATGCAAACATCTTTAGCCACCCCTCATTTCTTTATATTTTGCTTTAAATCACCTTGTTGGTACAAAAATACTATTTTATGCCTGTCAAACTGTTTTATATATTCTGTATTTGAGTTAACTGAAGAAATGGAAATACATGTTTTACTGTGACATGCAAAGTGCCTAAAGGTGCCAAAATAAAGGTGTTCCAATCACTCAGAATCCTGATCATGTGTACACATGTGTACTGGTTCAGGCTTTAAGTTAGAAGTGCTTTGATTTGCTTTGCTTGAACGATTCATACATTGGTCACTGTGGCTTAACAAACCAAAAACATTACTCTGAACTGGTCAGGTACAAGGACTGAGTTGAAAATGAGAGCCTGGAGAACAGTTCCTCAAGACCACATTAAAAAATACAGAAAGTCTGGGAGCAAAATATGCAGAAATCATAGGTGGCTCAAGATTTTGCACAGTACATACACCGATCAGTCATAACGTTAAAACCACATGCCAAATATTGTGTAGACCCACCTTGTCCTGCAAATTTAGCTCTGACTCACTGAGGCATGGATTTTAAAAGACCTCTGGGGGTGGGCTGCGTACGATGTCAGCGTAAGATGGATCAAGTTCTGTAAGTTACAAGGCTTAACCCAGAATAGTTTGTCCAGCTATTTGGAGGCTACCTGAACATCTCTTTGTCATGTTTCTCAAATAATTTCTGAACATTTGTTGCCGTTGCCATTAGGTAAACTGCCACAACGAGGTGTTCTTAGCTTGCAGTAATGTTTAGACATGTTGTATGTGTTAAAAGTAACGTTTCCCAGAGCATCAAACTGCCTATGCTGCCTTCTTTTCATAATCCATCCTGATTCTGTAAAAGACATCCATTTGATGTAAAAAAAAAAAAAAGAAAGGTTTATCAGATCAGGAGAACGCTCCACATTACTGTTTTGACACTTCTATTCCCACTGAAGGCAATTTTGGTGGAGAGTGGGGTCAACATGGGTACTATGACTGGCCAGCAGCACTGCAGCCCTGTAAGCAGTAAGCTGTGATGTGTTGTATGTTCTACACAGTTCAGTCAGCATTAACTTTTTCAGTAATGTTTGCTATAGTAGATCAGTGGGGAGATCAGACCAGACCAGCTAGCCCTTGTTCCCCATGCCCATTAGTGAGCTTTGGGGGAACATGATGCTGTCGCAAGTTATCTGGGTGCCCTGACATTGCAACATAAAACAAATCTGTGAGTATGTGTGAGTGCTGACTGTTCGAAATCTCATTTCAAACAAGTGAGACACTGATCCCCATGCAGAGCTGTGTATTGCACCCCCTGCAGGTGTACATTTTTCTTGTTGTCAGTGCTGCAAATGAAACCAAAGGCCCTTGATGGAAGAAAGAAGAACAGAGCAAATTTGGAGTGAAAAGGGGTAGGCAAATCCTCCCCATAGTCCAGATAGCATCTAGCATAAACTAGGACTAGCCCACTAATACCAGAACCAAACCACTAATATTGTGTCACTACACTGTGGAATTTGCAACATACAGAATCCAGGCTTAAGTCAGTGTTTTCAGACTTTATGAACAATAGGACCGGATTAATATTGAGCTGTAAGGCCTCCTGAGAGAATGGAATAATAAGAGGAGGAACTCATTCTTTCACTCCTGAATGGGCCCTAAAGAGCCTAACACTGACATTATCATGTTGGTCACAGTGTGAGTGAACACAAAACCAGTCCAGAACGGGGTAGACTCAGATTACAATTCAGGATGATTTCAAAAAGGCTGTGTGTAGGTGGGGCTCAGTTTCCCTTATACACCACACACAAATGTCTCCTCATCTATTCCCATGAGCTCTGTTTATTAACCACAGTGGCAACAGCACTAACCAAGAACGAAAGCTTGATTTTCTCCAAGCGTGATTCTCCCCAAGAGTGCCATGCTAAGTATCCTTCCCTTTTCCCTATCTTTCACACTCTCCATCATTCTTTTATATCCTTCTATTTGTTTCTCTTGCTCATTCTCTCGTCCCTCTCTCTCTCTGCCTCTCATTCTCTCCCTGTCTTTACTTCTCTCTCTCTGTCTTCTCCTCCCCATCTAACCCCCACCATTGTCTTTATAAAACAATTGGCAGATGTAACATTTAATTAAATGTGGTATCTCCTCAGGGCTGCCTGGTCTGTCACTGGCTTTGTGAAGGAGGTTGCATTACAATTTGCTGAGGAGCATGATTTGAGTGTGTGTGTATGTGTGTGTGTGAGAGAGAGAGGGAGAGAGGGAGAGAGAGAGCAGATTGAAAAAAGAGAAAGTCATTTCTGGATCCCTATTGAAAAAAGGTCAAATGCTTTTTAATGACTGTGTTTTGTGATAACGACATTCAGGGACGGGCAATAATAAACTTGCAGATTGGTATCGTGCACGTTGCACTTAAATGCCATGCGCTGTTGAGGACTTAATTTGCTACTGTGGCACCAGACGAATGTCAGCAGGTGTAATTTCTCTATACCAGATGCCAGCCCTGTTTGCTGCAGACTGCAGCCAATTTGAAGTGAGTAAATACAGAGATGGACAAGTTATTGAACGTCGATTAATAAAATGTGAATAAATGAGTGTGAGAAGAGGCTGCTTTCACGAACGGCATACCCTTTTTCTTACGCTTAAAGCCGTTAAATTAGAGAAACAGAGGAGGACATTGATAAGACATCATGCAGAAAATGACGTGCATACAGATTGGCCTCCAGGACACCGTGGCATGTTCTTTCAGGTCTTGCTCTCTGGTGCAGGTCGCAGTGCACTGCTATCTCTGCTTTTGAATTCAAGGGCTTTTCTCCTAGTCTTCGCCATGGTTACTGTTCCAATGCCTTTTAGGTGGCATGGCCTCACTAGCTGTATGAGAACAGATGATTGATGCAGAACCATGAAAAATGTTCATGTTGTGATTACAAACAACAGGCAAATGATCATGCCTGTTTTAAAAAAGAGCACTGCTTCAAAAAGCAACATAGGCCAACATGCCATATTTAATTGCACCTGCCCATCTCTGATGTAACATTCTTTCAGCAGTAACTGTTGAATGTTTATTCCACTGAATGCAAAGAGATGGGCAACTATTACAACCTACAGCCTCACAGCTAAATGCTACAAGTTTTTGTTTTGTGTGCCTATTTCAGACCTTAGCACTCCCACAGCCTCTCCCTGCAACATTCTGTCTAGGCAGATGGTAGGCTAGTGGTTAGGGAGTTCATCCTGTGATCAGGAAGGCCTGGGTTTGATTCGTAAGACTGCTAAGCACCTCTGAAGTACCCTTGAGCAAGGTACTGTTCCCAGGCGTTGTGTTTCTGGCTGCCCCTGTTTCACTTGGTGAATGGGTTAAATACAGAGGAAGAATTTTGTGCTGTTCATGTATGACAGAATGGTCACTTTCACTTTACTCTGAATTAATTTTAGAGAACACATTTTGTCACCTCTTGAGGGTGAACTCCTGTACATTCTATACACCTGACCCAGTACATGAGAAGCTTATTAATGCAGTTAGCAAGTTGAATCAGATGTTCTACTCTAGCAAAAGCACAGAAATGTGCATAGTGTGGGGTTGCAAGGAATGGGACTGGGAACCACTGCATTGTTATATCAACGTTATGATCTTTTCTAAAAAAAAATCCCAGCAATTAGAGGGATGACAGAGTAGTATTATAGCTTTTTTTTAGCTTATTAATATAGTATAATAAACAATAAAATTCACAACTGCAAACAGATAATGTGATCCTACTAGTCAACATAAATTCACCAGTTTAAACAAGTGTTTAAATAAAAAATGTTTTAAGTCTGAAAATTATATATGAAACAAACCTACTTAGACATATGAGAGAGAGAAAAGAAATTCATTGTATTTTCTAATAAAAAAGAAAGGTTCGCCTTAAATAAACAATTACAATGTACATTTCACATTTAGAATACAATATCACCCCATTTGTACATCAAGACAATTTTTTCATATTTTCTAAACATTTCTATTACAGCTTAAATTGCAGCATTTATTCATTAAGCTCCAATTTCATTTATAGTAGTGGCACAATCAAATATATTCTCCTAGTTGAAATGTCTAATGATAAATAATTTCTAATGATAAAACAGACAAATAATTTAAACAAAAGCATTTGTTACGTTTCATTTATTGATGGACTTCTTGTTTTTAGCTTTGGATTTAACATATTTATATAACAAGAATCTGTTTTTGGAACAAGAATATATGCTGTATGACGAGATATTGCTGATAGTGTTTCCATTTATTTCAGTAAACTATATTACTGACTAAAAAACAGGTATATACCAAAGTATATAGATAGATACTAAAATAAATAGTTAGGTACCAAAGTAAATAGTTAATTTAGCTTCAGATATAACCTAGAGACAGAGAGTCAAGATTTTAATGGTTAGGAAATGGCACATTTAAATGACAGAACACTGATGTAAACAGTTTCAAAATACATTTCATAGGAGACATGGATAGGTATTTTGCACATCTTTGTTCTGAAGTGCTTCCTTGGGTCTGGGATTCATCTTATTTGTGCCCTGCATTTTTCAATAGCCTGCCTTTAACCCTGCCTTTAAAGAGCAAATGTGTTAGAGGTATGTAAGATCATTAATTCTACATCATCCTTGACATCAACGTATACAAACCATGCATTTTTGATTAAAATAATTCACAATCACTTCTACCCAGCCTCAATCTTTTATATGTTCGTGGTTTTAATAATTAATCACAAGGGCAATCTGAGCACCTGCAGTCTGCTATAAGTTCATGAAATGCAGAAGTGGAATGTAATGTCATTTCATCATATTGTCATTATATTTGCATAGAATGAAGGGAGGGAGGGGCAAGTAATAATTCCTTAGCCCTTAGCCTGATCATGTAAACATATGAAACAAGAAACTTCCTGATCATTGACCTCCATAGCAAACAAAAACGTAATTAACATGGTCCAATGAACACAGATGTGTACAGATGAGAAGGTTTGTATTATCTGTGGCCTGTTACCATGTACTCTTGAAAAGAAGAGTGAGCAGGAGCCTCACATACTTCAATAAACAGATCTTTTTCTTTGTTTGTGTTCTTACACTGCCCTGGTAGTTGTTGTGTTCATAGGGTGGGTCACATTCCATTTCTGTGTGCCAAAACAAGAGTTTATTTAGCCGGAGACAAAAAGGATCTGTGGTTAAACCTTGTACACTAGAGTTTTGGTGGCCTTGAAGGTCTAGTGCATTCCATGGTGAGTGAAATGCAAAGCCAACCCCCAATATACTTTCAAGATGTGTCTACAGTGACGCAATAAGAGATTTTTTCTCTCTCCCCTGCACTGTCATTATTATCTCACAAGTAGGTGAACTACTTCTCCTCCTCTGGTCATCCCCCTTTGTCTTTTTCAGTACACTGTTGTTCCCATCCCGAGAGAATTCTCAGGCATGCACAATGCTTCCCAAGCAGGGCCACTGGTCCTGAAGGGCATAACGGTTGGAACGCGAAAGGCACATCATCACCCTGCTCTGAGCAGGAGAGCCCTTCTCTGTCTCAAAGGCGCATTTGGTGGAGTTCTTGGAGGGGTCCAGGAGTGGGGGGCTTTGGACAAGGTAAATAGATGCTCTCGGTAGGCAGAAGAGTGTCTTCGCTCTTAATTGGGGGGGAGGAGAGGGGCCTTACTCCAGCACTACAGCAAGCTGCTAGTGAGGCCTCAGGCACGTCCTTACAATGCGAAGTAATTGGGATTTCTACCTTGGTGAAAGCTGCTAATTTTCCATAGGAAGTGCGAACAGGACCTTTGTCCGGCATGTTTTCCTTTTTCCTTCCTAAGGGAGTTAGGGGAGTGGAGAATGGGGAATGGCTGGGGCAAGTACCTGAGAGGAGGAGAGCCTCTGTAATGAACCACTTCACATGGTGGTTTATGGGGTGGAGAAAAGGAGGGGGAGAGAAAGGGCCAGGGAAAAAGGAAGCCTAATTTTGTGGCCTGAGAAAGGCTGGGGGCACAAAAGGTCTTGTTTAAGGACGCTATTAAGAGTATTCTTCAGATGGGCCTCAGTCTTCAGCAGCAATGGGCCACTTAGCACAAGTGTACCAATCTCAGTCCCTAATGGAAACAAACTGATGCAATCTGTCAATGTTTACCATTATGGATTTCATGTTTCAAATCCCATATGCAAGGCATCAATACCTTGGAGGTCTAATACATTGTGTCTCAGATAAGTTTGCCAACACGGCCACAAAATGCAGTGCAAGAGATCTAAAGGTCTGATCTTGTGGAATGTATTGAGCTAATTGTTAAGTTGTGATTATTGTCCCTATAGGGGGGCAGTTCACTGAAGAATTAAGCCCAAAATGGACCTCCTGCATGATATATGCTATAGAGTGGGTATGGAATAATTAGGTAGTTGGTAAAGAGATCTTTGTGTACACTATCACTAATATCCATTAGATTAAATGCTATACATTAAATACAGTTAACTCTTATGGCACCTTACGTTTGACTGGGATTTTAGTGCAGTGTTAGCCTCCAGCAGCTTAACCTCCAGCACGTGCAACATAGTCTTGTATGAAAATTTCACTGAAGGTCCTGTTAATCTCAGTTCCTGTCAGACCCAACCTTGGTACTCTGTTCGGGGGAACAAGTGAGCGAGAGCAAGGGATCAGCATAAGATGAGGAGAGACTCCCTTTCTCCACACACAAAGAGCAACAATTAAAAAGAGAGAGTTCCGTTTTTTTCCCATTTCTCTTATTAAAATCTTGTATTGGGCGAACAATAGCCCCCTGCCTGTTGTCCTGCCTCTGGCTGCCCCCCTACAGGCCTGTATATGGTAGAAGGGCTTCCTAAAAGTTAGCCCCTCTTCCGTTGTGCTTTTGTGCCCTGGTGGCCTGGCTCCAAAAGCCTCCAAAAGATATTGTAGTGGCTGGTGGCCTGTGGTTCCTGCCTGTATTGTGCAGGTTGTTCTTTCAAACAGAAAAAAACGCAAAGCTCTGATTGAGCTGCTTACATTGTACAGGTCAAAACTCAAGAAGAAGTAGCTTCAGCAGAACCAGGGTTCATACTGAACATCAGGTAGTAGTCAACTAATGATGAGGCTATTAAATCTAAGTAAATGAATACATCAAAGTGAAGTCCTTCGTGTATGTTCAGGGACAGCAGGCTTATTCTTTTTTCCCACCAGTAAAGATTATAATTATGGAAAAATACTAGGATCCATTGTGAGACACTGTGTGGGGTTCTAATGGTGATGCAATCTATTGTCATGATCCACTCTAATAGTTCTGTTAATACTTTGCTATTTACTGAAATTCAAATGAATGAACTCATTTCCTATTTAGTACAATACAAAGGAATGCTATATTGTTTTTAGTCTAATCTTTAGCTGCTGCATCTGTAGCACATGGTAGATTAGCACTGACATTTTGATGCCTTTCCGTTTTTTTACTTATTTAAAGAACAGGAAAAAAATTGACAGGTGCTAGAAACACATTGTCATTGGTTTTTAATATAACTGTGTTTTGGATTTAAAGATTTTCTATCCTTTTTTAAGTACAGAGAAATTACTATGGTAATCAGCTTGGCTACAGATGTGGCAAAATGCAGGAGAAGTCCCTTAACATTTTCTTAAACCTAACACACAGTCTAACTTCATTATTTATAAACGTTTCATTGCGTAGTTCATTAAAAATGTGAGCATTGTTTGCGGATAAGCAATAGAGAATCAATTACTGTGATTAAATATTTATCTGATGACTGAATTGAGTGTGAATATGCAGGTAAATTGAAACACCATTAAAGAAAAACAATGTTTGGATATAGCTGTTTTTAGGGCATGTGTGTAAAACATTACCAAAAACAGATCCCTTAAGAAAAGTCAGTGATATGACTACTTAATCTAAGCGTGGCATATGGTGACTGTACTGGCTCATAGAGAAAAATACAGACAGGGAGAAGCTGGCAGACAGTATGACGGTTCCATTAGAGTTACTTTACTGTAAGCTGGTGCACGGCTCTGCTGCTGTAGAGGCTGCTGTCACCATGCTGCTGCCAAAATGACAAGCACTCCAAAGAGGACACGAAGGACAACTGAGAAAGTGTCATCTTTTCTTCTCTCGCTGCGATGTCTTGTTCGATAAAGGAGCAGCACAGGGAACAAAAGGAACAATGAAGAGAGAGAGAGAATCCACACCATATGGTAGAAAGACACCGCACTGACATCTGAATTACATTTTAGGCATGTGGAGAGAAAGAAAGGGAGAAATAACTGCGTCTCGAATGTTTATTTAACTCCGGCTTTGTCTTGTCACTCAAGCGCCCAGAGCTGCAGCTCAAATGGGCATGTATACATTGGAAGACGCACTGATAACTGACAGACTATGTGTACATATTGCAGGTTCAGGTGCCAAAGTGGTACTGCTGACATTTATATCATTTAACTTCACTGACATTTTACCCCACTGCTCCGAATGTATGCCACTATCTTTACATGCCATATCTCATCTCTCGCTTCTCTGAGGATGTGTCAAAAAGGACATTTGTAGTGTATATATAACAATAATATAAAAAATGGTTGATTATTTCAGTAAATGCTCAGATAGTATCAGTGCTATAGAACTGAGCAGGACTATAAATCATAGACATCTAGTGCGTAAGGCAAAAGTGAGATAATCAGAGTTTCCAGATGCCTCCCAAAACAGTTATCTCAAAGCTATTTCAGGATTGAAATTACAATTTAAACAGTATAAATGTTTCCATCTACAACTGTCATCCTTTATACCATCACATCCCCAAAAAACTGTGGAATCTTGACAGCACAAAAACATTCTTAATTTTTAATGTGAAGCGATTGTTGGTCCATTCATCAAGACATTTTCAAATACTTTGTTTAGAGCCGCACTTTAAGATTTAATGGAAGGCAAAAGCCAGATTTAGAGTCCTGGAGGACTGGTGTCCAGCAGCAGCCATCAGTTCTCCTATTCAAACACATTCACTAAACCTGGCAATTAACTGGCAGTGTGAAGCAGGTGTTTCTGAGCAGGGAAATCGCCAAAAAGGAGTTTGACACCTCTGTTATATCCATGGTCACCAGCACCTTCCTGCAGAGTTTATTGCCATTCTAAATATAACAAGCTACCCCCTTGAGCTGATACCAATGCTCTCGATCCAGCCAGTCAAAGACATGACCACTGTCTCACACAGTAGTTCTGGAGTTCTTGAATTATCTAAAGTAAATAAATTATTAAATAAATTAATCAATATAATGTATTATACATCTTTATATTAACTTTAGGCTACAGAGGATAGAAATGCATTCAGCCCGCCAGTTCACTCTATCACACGTTCGTCGTGCTTTTGTGGAACTACAATGACGATCGAAACGGAATACGAAAGCCGCAGGGCTGACTGTTTAATCTGATGACATTTCCTGCCAGTAGGGTAAGTATTAAAAATATAAATAATTGATAGATAGCCTAGCAGGTGACATGCTTTGTTTCACTTTCTTTGCTATTTAAAATTTCACACCCCCAGTGTGAAGAGGAAGAGGCTGGGCAGGGTGAGCACTCCGGCTAAAATGGCACGTTTGGTGACACTGCATCAGCGCACAGCGGGGCCAAATTATCCATGAAATAAAACAGGGTTATAAGACAGGTATGCTGATTGTCTCCTTAAAAACCCCCAGCACATACACACATATACACTTACACATACAGTGCACAAAGAAACAGAGACCCAAAGCCTGACATCTCAACCCCCACACAACCTCATTACAACCTTTCAACAAAGGTTAGCACCTGAAGGCACTCTGACTGTGCTTTGATGGCTCCGGATCTAAAAATGTCAGTCAGACGGCCCCCTCGTGTCAGTACCAGCTCCATCTCTCTCTCTCTTTCTCTCACTTT
The DNA here is from genome assembly GCA_037974565.1 of Clupeocharax schoutedeni. NCBI lineage: Eukaryota > Metazoa > Chordata > Actinopteri > Characiformes > Alestidae > Clupeocharax > Clupeocharax schoutedeni. Next base: position 9,429,158 of record JBBPDH010000144.1, read on the forward strand.
CTCTCTCTCTCACTCTCTCAGCATGCACTTGTGCGCTTTTCTCCCGCTCCCACACTTATTTGGGAGTAATTTTATGTGCCAGCGTGGCACATAATATACTTTTAATGGACAGCTAATTCTCTGCTATTAATTTGTCAACATGATTACTGGATCTACCGTCTCAGCGCAGGCAAAGTCTGAGCTCTTTTTAAGTACATACAAGACGTTAATGTATTTCTATTCAGGTTTACATCAAGGGACGTCAGAGATTTACATAATGCGGCCATTGAGGTCCATGACAGACTCCTACTCCCCCGAGCTAATTTTTCCCAGACTTGATTTTTTCCTCACAAAAAAAAGGCCTTTGCGCTCTTGAGCTCACCTCAGATTAATACTAGCCATGTCGCTGAGCCGGGGACAAGACCAGAGCTGTGTAGATAAAAGATGTTGGGGGGAAAGGATAAAAGAAGTCATCCTAGCCTCTTGAGTGGGCTAGCAGTATTTTTACATTTGCTAGTAGACAATTCTCAGAAGCAAACAGAGGTGGGGAGAGAAGCCTGAACTCATAGGCTACTGTAGCGAAAGTATTGTTACTTCTGATGAATAATGTCTAAGAGTTAAAGTAGCTTTCTATAAGTAGAAGTTCTACATCACTGACCTAAACTGTTGAGCTGAATGATTTATAGATCTATAGGAT
>JBBPDH010000144.1:9505893-9517131 GCA_037974565.1 Clupeocharax schoutedeni
GTGTGTGTGTGTGTGTGTGTGTGTGTGTGTGTGTGTGTGTGTGTGTGTGTGTGTGTGTGTGTTTGCGTGTGTGTGTGAATGCTCGTGTGTCAAGGAGGTGTGAGCTGAACACCCTGGGGTCAACAGGCAGGCAGCCAATAATTTACCCACCGACAGCAAATTTCATCTGTCTACCGCCTCCATCCACTGATTATGCCATCAATACTGTGCGGATGAGAGGAGCTGACAATTGACCAGGACTGGATCAATGCTGGCTAATAAGCATTTCGTGAAGGAGGGAGAGAAAGTGAGAGAGGGAGAGAGAGAAAGCGAGCGCGTGAGTCAACAATAGACAAGTTTGATCCAATTCCACTGTTTGGCGTCTGGTGGTGTAAGTGCGATGATTGGGGCTGTTATTGCTGGTTTAATGTTGGGCAATCAAGCTATAGTGGTCTAGATATCAACAAACATCAACAAATTGTCCCCTTTCTTCTGATACCCTCTTCTCTGACTCCGCCTGCCCTCCTAGGAACAATGCCCAAACAATTGGGCCAGGAGCTGTGTTTTCACAACCTGAGGAGGGAGAATTGATAGCTAAGGACAAGCAGAGAAAGCCCTTTTTGTTTAGCTTTTTTGTGTTGTTTACGTGAAGATGTTTTCCCTCTTTTTTTCTCTCTCCTCCCCATGGTTCCTGCCAGAGGAACTTGCTCGGTCCGGCTCGTGAGATAATAACACAGCCAGGTGTCGGTGGAATTGTGTGATTTGACTTTGCGTAAATCACCGTGGTGGGTTTTTTCTGTGCCGGTGTCATTTTCTTTTGCTCAAATTACCTTTTCCGTTGCCCTGTGGATCACACAATTGGAGGTGCTCTATGGATACTGATTGAGGCCTTTTCTTGGCGTCGACAGACTGGCATATATCTACCACAGTTAAAGACAGCGCTTTTATTGCAGGCTATTATGCCTAAGGTATAGGGAAGGCTGTGGAGAGGAAGAGATTATTGACAGATACGTGAGTAGAGAGAAAGGTAGAACTACCTGGACTGGAGCTTTTAAAAGGAAAATGGGCACAAATCTCAAGACAGGCCCCAACACATATGCTAGTAGGCAGCTAGTGGAATATGAAGGGCAGAGATCTTACAGTGAAATGGGTGATTTAGGCACATTTGCCATTTTTTGTGGAAATGGCTAGTAGCTTTGACAGACACATTTTGTCTACATGTTTGTTTATGAGATCAAGGTCAAATACAGGTGAGAAAATGAGGTCAGGCAGTGTATGCAGCTTGTTGAATGTGAGGCATTTGTCCTCACTGGTTGATTTAAAACCTCTCCTCCTTTCACTCTGCTGTGGCCTCTCAGGGGCCTAACCCTCCTATATTAAGTGGAGAACCCATGGACTCACGTGCTAAAAGGCCTACATGAATGCTGTTGGACATTCCTCTGCTTACTCAAACCACCTCCACTCTCATTTACATTTTTATAGGCCCTCGGCGGGAAGGGAGACGCGACATGTCCAATTATCAACCTCACTGCATAGTGACAACGTCCCGAGCCCTTTCCCCGTCTGAACAACTTCCAGCCCGCATTGTCACTGTCAGAAAGCGCATGGCTCCAGAATGCTAAATGCTACAGTGCTAAGGAGGTACAATTGGAGGTCATGGAGCATGCAGAATTCTTAAAGAGCGTACTGTGGCTTCATGCCGAGAGAATGCGCAAAAGTGGTAATGGGCACAAAACCCCACACTAATTCCTCCAAAGCCTGTTCCGGCCAAGCTCTCAGCAGTCTATCGCCGAATTAATCTAGCGGTAAAGTGGGTAACTTCATCTACGAACATGGATTTCATAGATGACAAGATATCCACATGACAAGATAAATCTAGGATGTCGAAGCAGAGACGAGATTAAAGACCACGTACTGGAGCACATTAGCATGGAGAGCCACTGTGCCTCTGCATATTAAATTCATTCATTATACGCTAGGGACCATCTGGTCTTCTAAAGATCTCTTCCGGAAATATCCTTACTTATGAAAATGAAAATACAGGCTTCTCAAAGCTGGGCTGATATGATGAGGGCTGTTAGCTTTTTGTTATATGAGGTATCGCAATGCTAAGCCCCATCAGGATTGCTGAAGGACAGGCAATCAGATAATCTATGGCTATGGAGCCCAGTCATCGTCGTTTATGGCATCAGACTGTCATTATTATTATTACATACAGCCTGGCTGGAAAGTGACGGAGGTCACCCAAAGGGCAGTATCAAATACAGACTCAGGCTCCTTAATACCACTTTTAAAACTGCCAGCAAAGAAACACATAGCCAGCTCTGAACCTCTTTGCTGTGTCTCACAAACATGGGTCAGCACCCATTTTTCAAGCATACCATCTTGTTCTATGTAAGCCACCACACACTTGGCCATGACTGACAGCTGATCGCTCGTCTGTGGGACAGTGGGACTGCTGACAAACTGATGCATTTCATTACATGCAATTCAGTTATCACTAAAAGTAATTCATCTAACATCTGGCCTGCCATCCTTCAGTCTATCAGGAAAAGCGACAGGAGAAGGGAGAAAGCGTGATGGAAGAAAGACAGAGAGAAAAGGAGTGATGGGAAAAAGAGAGAGAGAGAGAGAGAGAGAGCGAGAGAGAGAACTGCTGACATCTGTCCAAGGCATCCTCCCCCTGAATAAGAAAAGAGACTGATTATACACTATTATATATGTGGGGAACACAACCTCTTGGCCTAATCTGGCCAGCAATTGAGCCTATGCAAACAGAGTGAAGCCATGCGAAAAAGAGAGAAAGAGATAAAGTCAGACAGACAGAGAAACAGAGGAAAGTAAGAGAAACAGATATGCAGGCAGACAGTAAAAAAAGAAATATATATATATAATGAGACACGTTGGCAAACACTAAGAGTGACTGCTTCAGACGAAATAACAGCTTAATAGTGGCAGAGGCAGCTCCACTGGTAAAGACACAGTCTTAATGACTGAGATGGGCTAAGACAAAGACAAAGAGAACACAAATCAAATGTACAAATACAAATGTGTATACAAGCTACATTAAAAAAAACGAGATTGCAGCAGTGTACGCAAACACATCCAGACATTCAGAAACCCACTGATTGGACTGAAGCAAACGCATACATTCAGCAAGTATCAATTTTCTCAGTTGGCTTTGAAAGGTCTTGTACATACACAAACACACACATACAACCTCAATACTATACAGTCACGAAAGCAGACACGCACACACACCTGAACGATAGAGATCCTGTCATTCTGTCCTCCCCCTGCTCCTCTCAGAGGGAATTACTCACCCCATGCGGAATATTAAAAACAAACAGAGTGAATTCGCTTCCCGCACAAATTATAGTCAAGCTGACTACATCTGACCTTTAACCCTGCTGTCACCCGCCTTTCCCATCCATACATACATGTTAGTTCCTATACAATGTCAGGATGTGGGGTCATATGTATGTCCCATATGTATTAAATACACTATCGCTGTCAGGAACAAAGCCTCCTACCTCCAAAGAAGTACGTTTACAAGAGAGGGAGAAATGTACATGAATCAAATAATATAATATATCGATACAGAGTAAAGACAAGTAACAAAATAATGTCAAAAAAAAACAGTGAAGTAAATATTCCAAAAGTAACATTTAAATCAGTGATATCTATACAGTAATAAGTTTTGATGTCTCCCCATAAACCAAACCCTAATCCTAGCATGTGAGCTGGGCAACGTGACAATATTTAAAATTAATGTCATAAATAAGACCACAATGTGTCTTAATGTGCTTTCTGAGCATGCTGTGGTACCATCAATACTTAAACAACACTGACTATTATGTTAACTGACTATTATTATAAATTGAACATAATTTATGGTGAGAAAAACACTGAGTAAAAGTAATAATCACTTGTTCACAGTATATTTGTGCTGCCTGTTGCAATTTACCATATATTAGGAAAAACTATTATCACAACATATTATGTATATATAATATAATCTTTAAGGTTTCATGAAGTCAGGAGCACTTCACATGATATACATTTTACTACATATAGTTTTCTATTACTAAAAATTCTATAACTTTAAAAAGAATAAAAGGCTCATGTTGCTAACAAATTAGGGTAGTGTAATATATAAAGTCAGTATGACATTACTGGGGGGCCCCCAAACATTTTTTACCTACAGCTGGCGCGTCCTAGCCGTAAACCAGGGAAGGTATTCACAAAGCAGGCTTAATTAGAGAACTGTATCCAAAGCCACATCCACGAATCTGTTTCACTTTAATGAAGATTTGAAGGTGGACTGACACAATGAAGAGAAGTGATTTTTTATTTATTTATTTATTTATTTAGGCTCTTGGGTCGATTCTAATCTGTGTAGCTCCAGTTCTAAACTAAAGATTACCTACCTACTTTGCTGATTACCTACATCTAGGAAGTAGAAATTTTTGTGGATCTATTCCCTGATCAAAAACGAATGGCTTTACTCTGTAAACAATTTAACTATTTGGGCTTGTCAGAAAAAGTTAAGAAATGAAAAGGTTGGGATTATTCTGATAACAGGTACTTCCACTTAGTTTCTGGATTTCCTAAAATGTATGAAAATAAACACATGCACGCATGAATACGCACACACACTATGACTACAGTAGCAGGATGGACAGGAAGGAAGGATATGGTGATCCTGCCGGATCCTGTGAACTACATTTGGGTCATGACTCAAGAGCCCAATATGAACCACAAGTGACATCATCCTATACGCTCAGAGCAGACTTACTTTGTCCTGTTAATTTTGCTCTATACGTATTCAACATACATAAACTTCATTTCAGTGTGAAAAAAGGTTAAATAAAATAGAATGAATAATATCATCCACACACATACACGGCAAGGTCGCTCACTTATGCCTATACATAATGTCTGCCCAAACCGGCGTTTAAGCGAATTGTTCTCGAGCAGAACGCAATTTCTCCTGCCATTACTTCAGGATCCACTAATTCTTCCCATCTGACGTGCCTGAATATTCACAGACCCAAAAAAAGAACGGGCCAAGAGAGTAAATGGGTGTTTAATTGGGCTTAATTTGGCCTGATTTCCCCTCATTACCACAACGCGCGTGTCAGTCAGGCGCGGGTGCGGAGGTGAGGGGTCAGGGAGAGAGAGTGCCGCTTCACACCGCTTTACACAACGAACACACTCTTCTCAGACAGACGATCTGTCATGCACCGTGACACCTGGACACAGACTGTCTTTATTACCATCTTGCTCAAATACACTCTCTCTTATCTCTGTCTTCTTGCTCTCTCGCTGTCACACACACACACACACACACACACACACACACACACACACACACACACACACACACACACACACTGTCTCACACTCAGAAGCACACATTCTCACATATGTACTGCTTTCTTACAGTCTCTCACCATGCCTGCCTCTCTGCACTTGGGCATGTGCACTCACACAAACACACACGCGCACTCAAGTCACTCAGTCGCACTCTGTCCATTATCCCTCCTCAAAAAACACATGCCCCTCTGACCTCCCTCACTCTCACCGAGTTACTCCTCCCTCTCAGTGTGTCAGTCAGGTGCTCTCTATCCCTCCCCGTTCATCATCACCTCTTCTTCTCGCTCACACACATTTCGTCCCTGATGTCGATGGCTACTCTGGTCAGTGTTCAACATTTGAGAGGTACAGAAGATGGTATATTAGACAACTTATTCAATAAAAGCTCAATCTCTTTTCTGAGAACACTCCTGTAGGCCAGGCGTAATCAATCCTAATTGTGGAGCTCTACCATCTCATAAAAACCCCGATCTAACACACAATCCATAGCAATAAAGGCCTTCAGGTAATATCAGACAGGTATCTCAAGCAAGAGGACTGTGCTCTCCTGCTGCAGGCTACGAGGAAACTATAGGCACTACAGCCACTAGAATTACCTGATATATTAATGTTGTTGAGATTTAGTTGATCAATCAGTTAGTAATGTGAATGACTGTGTAGCTACTATGATTAACTACTATGTATTATTCAGTAATCTATAATAACTACAGGTTTACAAACTGAGGGGTTCATGATTTGTTATAATATACAGCTTGTGAAAAAAAAATAGACCACTGCAATTTACTTTTGAGTGTGACAACCATTCCATGCCAGTGTTAAATTCCTACACAAGTATCTCATTCTGCTTTATGAAGTACCTATTAGTGATCAGTACTTAATCAGAAGAGTCCCGCACCTAAGGAAAAGTATTTTTTTAAAAAACACTGCTGTAATCAACAATCTTCTCTTGCAAATGTAATCAGTTGGATGGTAAACACTATTAGAATAAGTTCATTATTGCCATTTTGTTTAAGAGTGAACAAGAGATTTGTTTCTTATGAATGTAAGTTTTGTAAACAACATAATTTCTCTTATTTTGATGTATTGTCAGTTCCTTTAAATGTATGCTTGAAAGAACAGTATTAGCATTATTTCTTTTACATCATGTGGATGTATGTGAGTCAGGTAGAAACAGGAAGAAGCTAGGCTTGTCACGATACTGAAATTTCAAAATCGATACTGATACTAAGGATGGCGCTCAATACTCAATACAATTTTCAATGCTACAGGGGGAGAAATAACAAAATCAGGAACTTTTGCATTTTAAAAAATTAACGTGTGCTCACAGGACCGTGGCGGCAGTTCTCTGTGGAGGAGAGCTTTGCGACTGGCCTTGTTTGTTTGGTCTCTGGGAGCTAAGGGTCCCCCGGTGCTAGGCTTTTCCCCAGCTGAGCTACAGGGCAAAATATGCCATTTTAGCCAGATCAAAACTTGGCAGCGCAAAACTTGGGAACAATGGGGGAAGGTTTTGGGCTAATAACTCCGGATCACCTTTGGATGGGGGACCTCCCTTCCAACGAGGGCTTGTTGGAAAGGTCTCATGGGGATCCACAAGCATGTCAAATTTGTTGTGGCTGGGTGTTCACCCCGTGTAGCGATACAACTCGGAAAGTCCGTGCTTACGGGACTGACACGGTGGTTCTCTGGGGAGGAGAGTTTCGCCACTGGCCATGTCCGATAGGCCTGGGGGAGCTGAGTTTGTCTAACAACGGGGCAAAATGCCGGCTCGGGACTCTTTTATAGGTGTGTGTTGCTATTCTATTATCCGTAGCGAGCCTAGGGCAGAGCCTCGGGTCTCCAAAGCCTTAAAGCTCCCCCTGGCTCTCTACGAAGGAAAAAAGTGACATACCCCTTTAAACGTGTCCTGAGCTGGCTGTCATGTTAACATTGGATTTTCCAAAAAGCCGGGGAGGGACTACCCACTGCCTGTTGAGAACTGTTATAGTCTACCGCCGATTTCCGTTAACCGGCAGATGCAAACCTGCCATTTAAGTATCGCTAACAGTGCTAATTGATATCAAAATAGATACTAAATTTTAGTAACAATTAGTATCTGAGAATCCACTTTTTGGACAACATTAAAAGAAACATTCTGAATGTTTGGCAACTTAAAATGAAAATGGACCCATGCTATTCATTCAATTTGGTTTAACACATTCTCCACTTCCAACATTTCAGAAGTATCTAATCATTTGTTTTTATTGAAGATCAATATCACTACTTTTCAGCAGTGATTTCAAAAATTGTGACATGTGGTGCAGGTACATTCTCTGCAAAAAAACGTCAAATCAGGGGGCAAATAAGTCTACCCCCCAGGTGCAGCCATGCAGTCTAAATTCTAATCATAGCCACAATATGCTGAACAACAGCAAATGGCTTACAAAATCCAGCAACTTTCTTTTTTCCACATTCTCAAACACACACACACACACACACACACACACACACACACACACACACACACACACACACACACACACACACACACACTGAACTTTCAGTGAACCTGAGACCAGTGACCAGGTCATCTACGAGGGCCCACCTCTACACAGCGTACACAAACACACAAAGACACACACGGGCTTAATCCTATTTCTGAAATGGTGAGGCACCTACAGCCCTTGATCAAGAGCAGCATGTGTATGGCAGTTTAAGATGGCTATAGAGATCACCTGCTTTGGCTAACAAAATCAGCCTTGCTTAAAGCTGCACACTAATTCCCTCCAGCATATGCTGCAGGGCCAAACACCACTCAAAGCCTCTTACACACCTGTGGACCGCGCTAAACTTTTCCCTCATGCGCTGCCATATTAACACATGTCTGCAAACACACTGAGACAGCCAGTAGGGGAACTCCCTCATCACCAAGGTGCCCAAGCAGGCATAATAAGTCCAGTGTCATTTAGTACAGTGACTACAAAGAATAACTTTCATACACAACAGCTGCCTTTTACAACATTGTGATGAATGAATCAATAGAAAAGGTCTAAAAATATTCTGAATTAAAATCTCACCGTACTAAAACAAAAAATATTATATAAGAAACATACATTCCTTTTTCAATTAAGAAGTAACATGAATAAGATAATACTTTATTAAACCATACTTTATACATTATTAATTACAGCAGCAAAAAGGCAATGCAATAACATCAAATACATTTAAAAAGTAAATGAATGAATGAAAGGGTTGTTGGATTTGGGCTAAGTGGACTGAGTAGTCTTCTGATTTTGATTTAAATGAATACAAATTATAGCTTAATGGAATAATCAGGAAAAAGAAAAACAAATTATACAATTTTGCACCTGATAATATACCACACCTTCAAAATTTCCTACTTTAGTTTAGTGCTGGAGTTGCAAGGCTACTGCGGTTAACAACCATGGGCATCATTAGGCCCAGCTATATCAGGCTACAGCCTTATAAACAGCCCCAGACCACTCCCTCTCCCCTGTCAAAAAACTTCTACATCTCTACCCACCTCCTGGCTAAGCCCCCAATGCTCTAGGATCCTGACAATGACTCTGATAACAACCAGTGGAAGTCAATAGGCAACCAAATAGCCCACATAGTGCTGTGGAGACTACTTTGTTAACACTAGCCTTGAATATCTATGAAATGGTGGCCTGTAGGAGTTATATTTTGTTTTTTATTATTTACATTATCATACCATGCTCTAAACCTCTTTAATGGTTAGATGTGGTCTGAACAGGTTGGGGGAAAGTTTGTTCAGAATGTTAGCCTTTCAGCACCAGTTTAACACTTAAAAATGCTAAATGTATGCATGCTGATTATGTAGCATGCCATGCGGCCAATTCAAATACTTTGTTTTATTAGAAAATAAATCTTTATATTAAACTCTTAAATTGTTCAATGCAGTCTATTCAATTACAGCGAGGCAAAGAAGTGTTTGATTTCATGCTGAGTTTGTAAGTTTGCCCTCTGACAAAGAAATGACCAGTCTACAATTGTACTGGTAAGTTTATTGGTGATGTGAGAGACAGAATAAAAAAAAAAACTCAAAAATCCAGATGTTGACATGCATTGTAATGTGTGGAATAAAAATATGATGCCCTATCAACCAGCAGTGAAGTGAAGTTTCTTCACTGTATGCATGTAATGACCTGAGATTATGTGCACTCTCTGTAATGGAGTGCTCCCAGCTTGTTACAATACCTGTATAAAAGACACCTGTACTAAGAAGCAATCACTCAATCAGATTCCAAACCTGTCACCATGGCCAAGGCTAAAGAGCTGTCAGAGACAAGATTGTAGACCTACACAAGGCTGGACTGGGCTACAAGACTATCACCAAGTACCTTATCAAGGAGGTGACAACAGCTAGCGTAAATGGAAGAAATGCAAACTAACTATCTCCCTCGGTCTGGGGCTCCATGCAAGATCTCACATTTTGGAGTTGCAATGATCAGTACAAGAATGACAAAGCAGCCCAGAACTACACGGGGGGAAACTTGTCAATTATCTCAGGGCAGCTGGGACCATAGTCAACAAAAAAAACAATTGGTAACACACAAGGCAGCACCCACAAGGTCCCTTGCTCAAGACAGTAGATGTAAAAGCCTATTTACAGTTTGCCAATTAACATCTGAATGATCCAGGAGAACTGGGTGAAAGTGTTGTGGTCAGATGAGATCAAAATCAAGCTTTTTAGCATCAACTCTACTCACCATGTTTGGAGGAGGAGGAATACTGCCTATAAGAACACCATCCCCAACGTCAATCATGTGTGGACACATTATGCTTTGGGGGTGTTTTTCAGCTAAGAACACCTATACTGCAAGGGACGATGGACGATGGATGGGATCATATACCATCAAATTTTGGGTGAGAACCTCCTTCCCTCAGCCAGGGCATTCCAGCATTACAATGACCAAAAACACACGGCCAGGGTAACATAGGGGTGGCTCAAGAAGAAGCACATTAAGGTCCTGGAGTTGCCTAGCCGGTTTTCAGACCTTAATCCCATAGAGAATTTGTGGAGGAAGCTGAAGGTTGGAGTTGCGAATCCTTACCAACTTGGAGAGGACCTGAAAAAAGGAGTGGGACAAAATCCCTCGTGAGATGTGTGCAAACCCGGTGGCCAACTACATGAAATATCTGACCTCTGTGATTGCCAACAAGGGTTTTTCCACCCTTGCACCCTACGAAGGCATCTTTTGCAAAGGGGTCATATACTTATTTCACGCATCACAATGCACACCGATCTCTAACTTTTGTGCACTGGGTTTCTGAGGGTTGTTTTGTTTTTATTCTGCTACAATAAACTCACCATTACAATTATAGACTGGTCATTTGTTTGTAATAGTGCAAATATACAAACTTAGCATGGGATCCAATACTTTTTTCCCCTCACTGTAGTACTCTTTTTCAGCGAAGTGTTTTGTTTTTATTTTAAGATAAAAAGTAGAGATGCTCCAATCAGCATTTTTGGGGCCTATCACCGATTACCGATCACAGAGATCATGATCTGCCAATTGCTGATCACAGCTGATCACAGAATGGCAGGTGAATGGGAAGCTTTTATCTATAATCTACTAGCTCAGCTTGGTGCAACTCTACTCGCTTTACTTTTCTGTATCTAAATTCTGAACGTTAGCATTAGTGCTAGCGTTAGCATTACCATTAATGCTAACAAACTCCAACGTTGCTCCTTTAAGCCTTGTCTGGTAAGCCAATTGACTCCGTTTTGTGGCAAACAGTCACAGACCAACAGTGTTGGGCGTAACGCGTTACTTTGTAACTTTGTTACTGTAATAATATTACTTTTTTCAGTAACTAGTAGTGTAAGGCATTACTCGTCTGAAAATGGTAATATTATTA
>JBBPDH010000144.1:9554915-9565050 GCA_037974565.1 Clupeocharax schoutedeni
AGCATTGGTGCGAGTGCGAGCTGTTTTAATTTCTCCAAAAATGTTAACAGTATATGTGTGTTCTGTGTGCTGAATGCAGAATGCTGATACGGTGATCATTCTGTCGTTGAGATTTTAGATTGGTTAATAACAGCTGTCAATAACAAACAGAATAACTGTCAATCAAACAGAATAACTGTCAATCACAAACAGAAAAAGAGCCTTTCCAGAACTTTGTCTGCAGAAGCTTGGTCAGCTTCACCCACTCGCTCCCCATTTATCCCCTGCATCTGTATCACTCTCATTACTCGCAGTGAATATATATATATATATATACACACACACACACACACACCCACACACACACACACACTCCTAAACAGCTCAGTGGGAAGGCATGGCATCATCTGGCCACTGGGCCAGCGCCACATCAATCCCGAAAGTAATTCTCACAGAGCTGGACGGACGGAGAGAGGATGGAGAAAGCACTAGTAACGCCTCCTTCCCCTCCTCACTCAACCTCATCCCATCACCATCTGAGAAAAAAAACATCCCTTCACTTCATCTGCTCAGTGATTGGGTCATTTCCACTCAATGCATTTCGTGATGCATGAACTCTTAGTCTGGGGCTAACAAATGACTTCTCCTTATTGCAGCAGATTAGTTCTCATCACGGCTCTAACAAGACAATGAGATAGGAACCAAACTGGTGGAAAAGTGGAGGGCCGCTCATGGGCCGCCTGTTCTAAGGGGGATGGCACAGACAGGCAGAGTTGCTGTGGTCGGACTGAATTGTCCAGGGCCATTTATACCATTTGCATACGAGAGGGAGACAGCCAGTCGTCAGTTCAAAATTACAACAACTGTAACAAGGCATGAGCTTTGTTATGAACTTATTGAAAAAATGTAAGAATATAAATACACACTTTTCTAATCATTAGTACACAGTAGATCTGGGGTATTATTAAATGCAAGCACTGAGGGACAGCTTAAAACCACAATCATATTTTTCTTTGGTAATAGGCTGTAATGTGCTCATGCAGGTTAGGTGCCACCAGTTTTGATGTAGCTAACCACTATAGCTGGACAGCTATAAAAGGTTGTCAGTGCTCTTTAAACTTTTTTGGTCCTCTTATGACTCAGGAGTTCATCAGGCTGCCATGTGTCACATTCTTCAAGTCATGTAAGGATGCATGGAAGTGGTGTATAAAGAAGTGACTGAGAGGGGTGAAAAGGTTTAAATGAACGAGGGAGATCCAGAAGGAAGAAAGGAGAAAAGGGGCAAAAGAAAGTGACAGAAGGAAGAGTTTTGAACAAAAAAAACAAAAGAATGAGGGCCTTCATCATGTCCTGAAAAGCCAGTGAAGTGAAGCAACTTGTGGTCTATGTGAAAAAGTGCAGACAAAGGGCCTAGCTTGGCAATCAGGCCTTCTCTCCACAACCACCAGCACTGCCCCCCCCACCCCACCCCACCCCACACACACACACACACACACACACACACACACACAGACAGAGTCACACACCCACCCCAATAACCCAGCAGCCTGAGCTAGAAGCTTCTTAATCTTTCTGTTCTTGTTAGCACGGGGATCCGGAGGTGTCATATTCCTCCCAAACATTCCTGCTCCTTTCTTTCCAAATGGCCGGCATTTTGTCGCCAGATCAGGGCCCCCCTAATGAACCTGGGTGGAGTAGGGTAGCCGTGGTGCTGATGTGTGGGGGGAAATGCAGGGGGGATCTTCAGAACTCAATGACTGGACGTAATTACTTCTCTCCTTTTCTTCGCTTCCCTTTCTCTGAGCCAGTGCTCTCCAGGAGCCGAGCAGGCCCCCGGTTTTCGAGCTGGCTGGCCAAACACAAAAGGAGGGGAGGGGGGGCTCCTGGGACCCCTCGGATCAGCTGTCCCAGAGACACGGGGCCAGTCAGCACTGGGCCAACCAGCTATGACCTTACAGCACCACCAAAAATAGCTTCTAGGTTCAGAGAAAGTAATGACGGAGAAACCAAAAATACAAAACTAAAAGACAAATAATGAATGAAGATGCGGTAAAGTTAAAAAGCAAGGATGTTAAATCTTTAATCATAATTCACACTCACATGACAAAGCTACTGCTTCTTATATAAGCTGTAAAGAGATAAGACAAGGATGTCTACCCATAGTCAACCCTCAGAACAAATGGTCACATTCACTTAAACAAGACATCATTGTGTCTTATCGTATTCCTAAAGGACGGGATGGGCTTTGGAGAGGGGTGGATATCAGTATTCAATAATATAACAGATGTAGACGTAACAATTACACAACAGGCCGAAAGGGTCCATCCTTGTTTTTTTGGGGGTTTTTTTTAATATGCTGTTTTTTTCAAAATTGTATTACAACATTAGAAACGCTTAGAAATGTACACGACTGGTTTTCAATATTTTATAGTTTCTAGTAACACATAATTTGGCCACAAAGGCTCAAACTACTGGTTTTGAAGAAAACAAATTAGTTTCTGTCTTTACTGTATTGACATACACTTTGTGTTGGATCATGAAAAAAAGAAAAGTAACACACTTCAACATTGTATTATATTCAGTCCAAAAAAGCTGCATGAGACGAGTCCAGTCAAAATGAGTGTCGAGCAAATGAGACAGATCTGTGTGCTGCTTAAAAAGGTGCTGGAAAAGTTATTTCCAAAACATACTGGAAAGGATGCCAGAAATATGTGCAGCAGTGATAAAAGCAAAGGGTGGTTATATTTTTTTCTTGTAATAAAATTTTAAAAAAGCAGCATATACTTTCTATCAGAGGGTGTGCCCAAGCACATGGCCTGTAGTATACTATATATAATTAACTCTACTCTGATTGGCTTCTCTGTATTGTGCTGTATTCAAAAATCCGTTTATCCAGAAACATTCCTTATAACCTCATCACAAATGGGCGGAGCTAAACTGATGTAGGTTGTTTAAGTACATACAAGTGAATTTGTTTGTCGTCACAAAAAAATGCAGCTCAATTTTCCAAAATGGACTGCATGAACTTAGGAGTGGACAGTACATCTAAATTAAATTAACAATGGCTATGTAGAACATTGGCAAAAATGTAATAGAAATTGTTCACTAAAATAAATAAATTGTCAATAAAACAAATACACTGTAAATAAATTGTAAGCAGCCATAAAAAAAATAACACAAAAGTTACAAAAGAAGCAGCAAACAATCATTCCTAGGTATACCCAAACACACCTGACTGAGACAATGATTTGTAAAATCATCATCAAGAATTTTCGTTCATATAATTATTGAGTTTAGTGGCAATTCTCATTTTTTTCTGTGGGGTTTATACTGTTCTTAACTGATTGTTACCAATTTTCTCAAATGCTATAAACAGAGCACTCCCACCTTAACACCTCACAAGGCTACACAGCACCACAAACCAGCAGACTAATTAGTCTGCACAAAAACACAGATTGGGCACTAAGGTGTGTGCACACACATTCGCACCCCGAAAGAAGCATTCACAGAAACACACACAGAACGGTTGGCAGACGACCACCCACCCCCAATCCCCTTAAAACAAACTCCCACTCATACACGCACACACACGCACACATCCTTCATGTGGTGTCAGGTTTTTGGAGTGCTGCCCAAACTCTGAGTGGGAGGTGGCCATTTACAAGCCTCATTCTCCACCAAGACGCTAATCAGATAAATGATCTATTTGTTTTAAAACATCATCAAGTACATTAAGGCTGCAGCAAAGCTCGCATGGTTGCTAGGCAAACAGGGGCTCGGCTACAGGGGGGCTGAGCCGAGGCAGGGGTGGGGGATCGGTGAGCGGAAGCTTTGGGGGGAGTCCACCAGCCCACCAATGGGACAACAAAGAGATGCACTCTGATGGATGCAGAGCAACGAGAGACAAATTAGCTACAGAGCGTTAATCACTTATCCCTCTAATGGCACAGAAACACAGTCTCTCTCACACACACACACGCGCCATCAGGGTGCAAACAGTTGCCCTCTAAAACCATGGTAGAACATCAACAACAACTTCCTTGTCATTGTGCTAATCTAATTTTCAATTAGTGAGCTTTCACTCAGACTTTGCAACTTATATAACTCTTCAACTGTTTCTGCCCTCAATAAATGCAGTTGTTCTATAGAATGCCAAAGTTTATAAAAGACAGTATCCAATTTTTTATATTTTATGTGTTTAAAATGTCTTGAATCCACATAGCTCTAATTGATGACTCTGTAAAAAATGTTCTACAGAACTTTGCACTAACAAAACAAATCCCTACTAGAATTCACAAGCATCTGTTGCTTACAGAATGTGTCTTCATAAACGGCAGTGTTTTGCACAATTTGAGACAGAACAGAGTAAAGGGGGTAGAGAAAATACAGCTTTAAATTCCTATACACTACTTTGAAAAAACATTTTTTCAGTTTTCTGACACCAATTCGAAAACATTACTAGGAATGCAGGATGAGATCATAACCGCATCATTATGGGAAGATAAAGATGATGTTTTAATATAAAATATGTGGCAGTGGGCAGATGCTTAGATTTGACCATTAACAATATACAGGTACTTTTGAGCATTGTGGGGGTACTGTAATAAACTGTATGACGTATTCATTGTATACATATTTTTTAGTGCCACCTTCCTACACGTTGTTGCAGACCAAGTACACCTCTCCACTAATGGTAGCGTCCTCTTTCAGCAGGATAATACACTCTGCCACACTGCAAAAATTGTTCAGTAGTGGAACATGACAAGTTCAAGATGTCCAAATCCCCCAGATTTCAATGCAATCACGCATATGTGGGACGTGCTGGACAAAATAGTCTGATTCATTGAGACCCCACCTCACAAGTTGTTGGACTTACAGGATCTGCTGCTAATGTCTTGGTGTAGATACCACAACACATCTTCAGTGGTCCATGCCTCAACAGGTCTACACAGTATTAAAGTAAAGGAAAGTGGACCCCCATATAGTCATTTGTGAACACAGCACAGCACACAGTGTGGACAATGTAAAATTCTTTCTCTGCATTTAACCTATTCACCAAGTTAAGCAGTGGGCAGCCACTGGTAAATCACTCTGGGAGCAGTGTGTGAGGACAGTAACTTACTCAGGGGTATTTCAGTGGTGTCACTAGTACCCCTTCTGATCACAGCAGTAACTCTCTAACCACTAGGCCATCTGCTGCCCTAGCTATGTGGTTTAAATTTTATTGCTGATGGCTGTATTTGATTTCATACTATTTAATCTTTTAAACAGTAAATGCACCAAAAGAAATTAAGCTGGACCTGTATATAAAAGCAGTTCCCGAAGTTACACTGAGGCAAAACACTTCCACTTCCCTATTCAACTCAACATAGACAACAGTCCATCATCTTTAGAGAACAGAAAAGAATACTGATTATTTTAGAACAATTTATATTATTCCTAAACTTCCATTATTTATAACAATATTTATAAATTCATTGTGTTTTTCACCCCGATCACAAATAAAACCCTCCACTAAGCTTAGGGGTGAATTGAAAATATATTATATATAAACTAGTGCTAGGCCGTTAACGGCTTTAACGCGCAAGATTCTTATCAGGCTAGAAAAAAAATCCCCCCCCCCCCGGTCCACACTACTATGATGAATTTCACCTTGATATTTCAGTGACATGTCGGGTTCACGCACGTTTTAAACCTGTCTCGGTCTCTCCGTTAACGGCAAGATTCCATGTGATTAACGGCGCAAAAAAAATGTATCTATGCCCACCTCTAATATAAACATACACAAAGGTTTCATTTCCTTCTAGTATCTAAATTTCCTGTACTGAGAAGGTCTTGGAATATTTAACAAAGTGACATATAACCTTGAGCAAAAGAGAGAGGGGTTTATTGAAATCCAAAAATGAGGAGGAAATGAAGGGGAGCGGTAAAATCCAATAATCACTCAACACTGCAGGGTGAATACTAGGCTGTTATTTCTTCCCCTGCAATCTTTTTCTCTCGCCTCCACCCTATCTCTCTCTCCCTCTCTCTCTCCTAATTCCTGACTCGAAGGGATCTTTGAAACAGGGGAAAGAAAGTGACCGGACCGCTGAAGTATGTCTGTAATTACCAGGGTATTAGAGCCACGAACAATGCCTCTGCAAAGTCTAATTTTGTTATTTCATTTCCTTAAGACTCCCCTCACCACCACTGCAGCAGTTCTCTGTCAGACACCACAGGTGACTCCTCAGGTTTGTGCCCTTCTCTTTTCTTATTCCTACAACTATTACGTGCTTCATATAATATACATGTATTATCTTACAATCAGTCATTATACTTTAAGGATCAAGTCATGTGAAACACAGATGACCTCCTGGTAACAGGAAATACCAGCATTGTACTTAATGGATAGTGTGCACTCTTGCAATTGTATCTTTATTCATTATTATTAAAGAACTGATATCATTAAAATGGTGTATTACACAAATGGGACAAAAAATAAAAACTGGTGATTACATATTTTATGTTTAAATAACACAACAAAAAAATTGAAGTCAGCATGAAAAACACCACAAAACCCACATCAACTTTTCTCTGATGATTTTGACCTGTTGACCTGTATAATTAGTTAATCTGTATTCTATCAAAATCAACTATATTAGGCATTCTGACAAACTAAAGTGCCAGAAAACGCTTTGAAATCATTAGTGATATGCTTTTTCACATTAGATGGATACTTCTTCTGCTTGATATTTAAGGTGCTCTAAAAATGTTTCTGACATAAATCAGCAGAACCTGAGAGATTTGTTAACTGACATACAGCCATTATTTCCTGAAAGTATTAAGCACGTTTGAGCTAGTCAGTTAGGAACTTTCTCTTACATGTGATCATTTGAGGTGGACTGACCCACAACGCAGTTCACACTTTGAATAATGACCCTGCAATGCTGAAATTTTCACCATTGCAGCATCTGACTCATTTAAGCCACGCTCACTGCTTATGATGAGAACAGGAGTGCTGCACGTTGACCCTAACCCATCTGCGCGCACGCTGGACTGGCCGTTTGCATGTGAGAGTCTGGTCAGCAAACCACCAGATAAACAGCAGTGGGGAGAAGTGTTAATTAAGCATTACCAGTACACGAGTGAAGAGCCACAGAGTCAGAACAGCGGACCCCAAGGCTCCAGAGGGCTAACCAGGCCTCGCTGGACAGCCATTGTCTCACTCAAGGCAATTAGCATTCTGTGGGCCTAAATCTGCATAATTGCCTAAGCAGAGAAAGGGAGACAGGGGTGTAAGGGGAGACCACAGGAGGCATACAAACATCTACATCAACAAATATGGGTGTGTAACACATCCCACAAACACACATACGCGCACGCACACCACAGGGGGTCCACTAATAGCTAATGCACAGATGGTGCTGTAGCACCTCTTGTGGTTAAAGCAATATTTTTGGGGGAATGAATCAAATCAACACAATTTCCCCCTTACCGCCATCTGAGACTGAGATGTTTGGTGTTTAATATAGCTTACATCTGCAGTCAAATGCGGTGTGCAACTGCCGGCCTAAGGCATCACACACTTTCCTGAAAGCATTTTTCATGTTGTTACAGAGAAATAAGCCAAATGGGAAAATTCTGCATAGTTCAAACCTTGAGATGCAAAAGGATTGTAGAGAAACAAACAAGCTCAGATTTATTACAGTAGGGTGATAGGAACCAGAGGAAACATGTCAACAATATATAGCCATTTTATTTTATTTATCCTCCAAGCGCTTGTATTTAATGTTGATAATAGAAACATACTTGAGAAGCTCAAAAAAAATTGTAAGCACTATTTTGCCCAGCATGTACACAGCCACTAACTGCAAAACTACTGTAAAACTCTGGGTATCAGGCAGCACATCCATGTAATAACATTCTGTAAAGTAGTTTTAAAGGGTAATAATAGCTTTGGGTGTTTGTTCCTTTGACAGTTCTCTTTCTCTGAGCATTTCATATCATATAACTTAGAACGACTTGAATGTCTTTATTATGCTGTAAACCTGTAATTTCACATGTATTTGCTTGTATGTGTTTTATGTGACACTATATGGTAGGGCTGGGCGATTTGGCCTAAAATCAAAATCTTGATTAATTGAACAATTTAACTCAATTATGATTCATGAACGATTCTTTTTTTTTTTTTTGCCCTCATACTTCACTGACAATTTGCTCAGTTGTCTCAGTGTTTAAGCTCTCCATGCTCAACATGTCGGCAGAATTACGTAACATAACGGAGCGTGGTCACGTGACTCCACACGCGGAAGTGTTTTTAAAGGGAAAGTAATCGAAATAATCGACCTGGAAAAATTTGATCGTTTATAGGTTCTGAATGTCGGTTTCGATTGCTTTTTGATTAATCGTCCGGCCCTATTTTGAGGCATATTTTGGCCTTAAAATGGCTTCCAAATGGCTACAGCTACTCTTGTTTACCTGTGTGACATAACTGTGCATTTTTTCATGTGTCATACAGTATCAGAAACAACAAGCAAACTGAACTAAACAACTCATCAGCCCTGTAACGCACACTGTTATTTAATACATATGTTTCCATTGCTTGTTAGCTTGTAGCTCCACTGTGAAATCAAAAGAGCAAGTATCTGCCACTAAATACGACTTGGAGTATAGACACATTTGCAATTAAGGGAAATTCTTAATCCTGAGCAGCTGCATTTTGCCTTAAAACCCACACCGCAATACGACCAACTGCACAATCATAAAGAGTTACTCATTAAGAGCATTTATGGAGTGCTCACAGGATGAGTTTTGCCAGGCCAGAACAACACTGGGAGTGGAGATCAATGGACTCTTCTCTATAAATTCTCCTCTAAGACGTCCAGTCTCTTGTCATGTGATCGGGTTCAGGCCACTTCAGCAGGGAGTCTCCTTAACTCCTCACTCCAACACACAGAGTCATGACCTCCAACATATGACCCACGACAGAAACAAGTGGGGGTATACCAGTGGCACAAGTAATTAGCAAAGATGGACAGCAGGTATCTTAGTGCATTATTGGATGGAAACAAATTAAAACTATAACTTTCCCCCAAAAAGCAGACACTGCGTTTTGAAGGTTTATATGACTCAAACACGTGAGGAAAGAAAAACTGGTGTTCGATTCCATACTGATGGTCAACAAGCCTCTCCAAAGCTCTTCATCTCTATCCAGCATGTTCTGATAAGACCTATTGTGTTCCTCTTGATCCCTGCTGGAAACAAGAGCACTTAAATCCACAGTACGAGCAGGCCTCCCAGCCCCAAGAGGCAGATCACCCTAATCCATACATTTGGATAAGTAATCCACATTCAGCACCTCAGAGGACACAGAGACTTTTAGGCTAGTCACATCCTTAGGCAAGGATTTGGAGTTCGGCATGGAGCAAAGGTAACAGAAGGGCACCCCCTCCCTCTTCAGACAATACACCAAGCCAGCTGAGCCGACAAGAACATGGGGGGGATGTTTGGACCTACCAATGCGTGAGATCAATTAGGGGTGGTTGAGAGGAAGGCCTGAAAAGAGAAGGGATGACCCTGCCTTGAAGAGGGGCAGCAGGCCAAAGAGAGGCGATGCTGCCAGCTCTTGTTAATCCAACCAGGGAACAAGGTAGTTAGCAGAGATAGCAGAAAGAGGGGTCGACTAGCTAACTGAAATCCACAGTGCGGTCGGGGGTCTTTCTTCTAACAAGACATTGTACTGTCTGTTGAGTCACATATTGTTGATGTGTTTCACATTTGGAAACAAAAACAAAAGGAGAGAGAAAATGAGAGTGTGTGTGTGTGTGTGTGTGTGTGTGTGTGTGTGTGTGTGAGAGAGAGAGAATTTTCGGTATTTCCAACATCTATTAGTAATACAAAAAACAGTAAAACACAAATATTGATTGTATATTTAATGTCTGACATTTGAACTGCAATAGATTAGTTGATTAGTTCTAATTAGGATTAGTAAGATTTCAATATTCATTTTCTTTACACTTCTTAGTTTTCCTTTGCCTTTTAGTGATGTGATTACTGCCTTAAACATGTACTAGAGATGTCCCGATCCGATATTCTGCATCGGTATCGGTCCGATCCTGACCTAAATTACGGGATCGGAAATCGGGAAGGATTTAGAAACGTAATCCGATCCGTA
>JBBPDH010000144.1:9587875-9599223 GCA_037974565.1 Clupeocharax schoutedeni
ATTGCGCTAAAAATATTAACGCATTATTTTTTTCTGTGATTAATTAATCTAATTAACGCGTTAACTTCCCAGCCCTAATATAGGGTGTACCCCGCCTTCGGCCATTGCAGCTGGGATAGGCTCCAGACCCCCCCCAACCCTGAATGCAGGAATAAGGGGTATATAATGGATGGATGGATGGAGATATCTATATATATATATATTAGAGGTGGGCATCGATTAATTTTTTTTAACGGCGTTAATCGCATGGAATCTTACGATAATTAAATCCCCCGTGCACCCCCCAGACAGGTTTCAAACTTCCGTGCAGAAGCCTAAAATACAAAACGAAAGTGAAACTCAGTCTGGAGAGACCAAAACTGCATGAACCGGACATTTCTCTAAAATATCAAGCAGAAATTCGTTATCGTTATCGGCCCAGCTCTAGTATTTATTATGAAGACTTAGTTTTCATCAATATCTTCTACTGAAAGCATATGTTGCTGACCCAGCATGGTTACTCTGGCCTTGAGTGACATGCTTTAGTTTTTGTGGTATAATATTTTGATGTGTTCTCCCCTCAGGACACGTCCCAACAGTCATGCTGGACCTTCAGCCGGGGGGTGATCACTTTGGTCCCGAAGACTTTGACCAGTCCTTAAGACAGGTGATATATTAAGAGTTCTCAGTGTCCTTTTCTCTTCTTGTCATCCAGTTATTGCTTAACTACTGTCTCACGGACCTTGTGTTATTCTTTCCTATGAATGATTTATTTGAAAGAAATCACTCCAAAGGTCCTCCTTACATATGGCTATCACTGTCTGTGGTTCACTTATCAAAGCCCAGAACATATTATTGTATAAAGCCCCAACTATTCAGTTAATAACCTAACAGACAGTTCATAAACAGTGATTTGTTAAAGCCTGTAAGCTTGTCAGCGATTAAGTCTTAGGAATGAATGTTTATAATGTTACATAAGAGATCATGCATAGAGTTCAAAATTCATGTTCGTTTAAATGCAGTTAATGTATCTATAATGTATCTAAGCAGAGGACCGGCTGATTTGTCACATTTTCACATTTGTCTTTCAGACTGCTCGACAGTTAGCCTTTCTCTACACAATGCTGGCCCTGGACTACAAGGGACCCCAAAAGAAAAAAAAGAGGACAAAGGAAAAACCTAGAAAGTAAATTATAGGGATTCTATGACTGATGTTTTTGTTTTTGTTGTTGTTGTTGTTGTTGTTTTACACAGAACAAAGACACTGAAATTGAATCTGTATGAACTTTAATTAAAATTAAAAACCTGTCATTTCTCAAAAATAAATGAGACCTTTTACATTTTAAGCATATGGTCTGGCAGCTGCATCTCCAGTCCCCTCAGCACTGGTATAGAATATCCAGTGCACTCAGGTAGCAGGCCTTCTCGGAAACATAGCACTGAGATGAATGGTTAGGATGATATCTGTGACTGCTGGAGTATTCCAGCAGAAGTCCTTGCCCCTTCAAGGTTGTGATTTTGGACTTGGAGAAACTGCTCGGGGTGTTGGGGAGTGTACTGATGCGAACGGTGAGGTGATCTGGCAGCTCCGTAACTGCAGAGAGATTTATTTCTGTGTCAACACCGAAATTCAGCACCACCAAGAAGGCCCGGTCTAGTCCATCCAGCTCACGCAAGTAGACAAACACGTTGCGGTCTGCCCAGACGTAGCAGAGCCATCCTCGCAACATTGCTATCTCCGTCTCTCTGAGCAGACTCAAAGCTCTGTACAGCTCCAGCGCTGAGAAAGGATCTTCCTGCTGGACCTGCAAACCCACACAACAGATGTGAATCACAACAGCTGATACTAAAACAAAGATATAGGTAGTTTTGGGTGTGGGCATACCTTTACATTGACGGTTTTGTAGTTTGGACCTATGTCCAACCAGGTGCCATTTGGACTACCACTGAAGCCAGCATTAAGCTCATCACTCCACTGCATGGGTGTTCTCTGAGGATCCCGACTGTTATTCTAGACAAGAACAATAATACATCAAGATTTTTTATTTTTGGGGTTGTGGGTCATTTTAGGTACAGCATTTATACTGACAAGGTAATGGCATGTTAGTGTTTTAAGACACCTTGTAGACACTGCTGGGCTAAGAAAAGTCCACCCAAACAAAAAAGCCAACAGTGTTCTGTGACCATAAACTGATCCCTGATAAAAGGCAACAGAGTGGTAAATACAAACTGCAGCATTATATCAACGATAACTTTACATCTGCAAGGTGGACCAATATGTTATATGTCTGAGAGTGAAGAGTAAGTGGACACGCTTTGACTAATTTCTCTGCACACACAGATACTAAAATATCATGTGAGTCACGACTGTGTTAATGTGATTGTCAATGCATTAAAATGGAACATTAACTAGCAAAAATACATGAATATATTTTATACAGTGCAACAAAAATGTTGTGTTTAGGTTTCAGCCCAGTCAGCAATGAATTTTGTTAAGTATGAATAACAGCCATCTCACTTACAGGGTTGAACATTCCAAAAGGATCTTGAATAACAGATACATTGACATTTTCCATGCCAATCTCCTCTCCATAGTAAGTGGTTGGTGTTCCAGGCAGTGTTAGCAGAAGCATATTGATAGCTGAGACATATTCTTGACCAGTTCTGGAGCTCATGCGTGGCTTGTCATGATTGCCCACCTATAAAGAGATTTTACAAGAAATGTACGGTTATACATGTAGTATAGAGGTTCTCCCCGAATTGATAACACCCTTAATAAAGACAATCAAGAAAAAAAAAGTGTCCAATTGTCTGGAGGGTACACATCTGTGAGCGCCGTGTGGTTTTAAACAGTTTTTCTTTTATAATTTAACAACTTACCACCCAGTTTGGCCATTTTCCCTTGGGCATGTTTGACATCCACAGGTCAACTAATTCCTTGGCTTTTACTCCAGACAGATCATCAGGGAGATCCAGCAGATAGAAGTTAAAGGGGATATCAGCCTCTTTGACAAAAGGGGTTCCATAGTACATCATGGTCTTCTCAATTTCATCATAGTCATAAGATTCTGTCACCATGAACCTGACATAGGCAAGGACATGAGTTATTATTTCTCCTAAAAAAGGCAGAACAAAAAAGGCAGGATATTTCACAGGATAAAGAAAATAAATGAAGTAAAAAAAAAAATGCAACACCTGTAGCGTCCCGGTTCTCTGCTGTACTTATCCAGGTCTACCCTCCAGCCTCGGAGGATGTCATGCAAGCCCACTTGAGTGTATGTGTAGTCGTGGTACAGGTCAAACTCGGTGTTCACCGTCTCCTACAATATGAAACATAAAGAGAAACAGTTGTACATTGAAAAATCATAATTATTTTTTAAAAAGTATTAATTATAACAAGCATCACATCATTTATATTTTTCATCTGTAACTGACTGAAATGAGCAGAGAAATTCTGAAAGTGCAAATAATAAACATCTAATCAAAAGCTCATGTTCATATGGTGAAGCTGTTTCAATGATGTGAAGTTGAAAAACACCTTTTACATTTTTGTCATCTGTGGCTCATAAATTGACATAAAAACAAAGAAAATCTTGCAAGCAAATAAACAAAGATACAAAATATTAATTAAATGTAATTGTAAGTACATTTACAATGTAACTACGTTTATATTTATACTACACTATAGAAATGTAATTGTGTAATTACATTTAACTATAACAGTTAAACGGTGGTATTATCTGTAGATATCTAAGAAAAAACTTCCATTATCAGTTTCAATTTGCTGAATGATGCTCATGTATGTATCGGACATTCAGACGGGCTATATGTAGATGGAAGCAGCATGTCTGAATAGCTGCTGCTTGCTATTTAGAGAATTTTCAGGTCATTGCTTATGCAAAGAAGGCTAGCACTGAGAGTCTGATGCATTCACTCAGGTCTCCTGTTCCTTTGTAAATACGCAGCATTAGGATAATTGGAATGACTGGCTGGTAAAATCCAGGGAAATATGCACCAGTAATCTCCAATCCACGCTGTGAGAACAAAGCCTCATACAATAGCATTCCGACTCTTAATGCGCTCTAAAAATATTTCAGACTCTTTAAAATGCTAATGCAGTCATACCTCCAACGGAAAGAGTTTTTCACTTATGTAATGAATTTACTAAAAAATTAATTATATAAAGGAATCTAATGATGTATAAGAGAATAATAATGGAAATTGTTTAAGTTTATTAGAAAGGGCACGGCTGAAACATTAAGCGCTTGCACGGTTTTAACATTTAATAGCATCCTTTTATGAACTCAGAACTGTACTTAACCTCAAACCTCAAGTCGCTGCCCTGTCTTGAACAGATTTCATATCGTAGCTAATCCAGCATTGCACATAACATGGTGACTCACAGGAGGCTGGTTGGGGTCAACCTGGGGTTCATTCCTCAGATGCGTAGCTTCGAGCATGTGCTTGATAGCATCCATGCGGAACCCATCCACCCCCTTCTTCAACCAGAAATGGATTATGTCCTGTTAGAGGGAAGCAGTATTTTGATCAAAGCTCATGTGCTAGCAATGGCACAGACACCCAGGAACATTCTCACACAGAAAATATATTTTTTCAATGAAAACTGATGCAGAATTAACATATATGAACAAACACATATGAAACAATAGGCTGCAAAAAATCTGCTGCAAACGCTGACAGAGGATCTACATACATACTGGAGGAAATGCTCCACCCACAGTTGATGTAAATAAAGACAGTGTGTTCTCATTCATTCACACACACACACACACACACACACACACACACACACACACCTACGGACGCATGCAGTATTGAATCTTCTGCAGATAAGGACCCAAGCAAAAATGAGTTCTGAAACTGTGTATCATCTCTGAGAGGACTATTATTGTTTGGCAGCGGCTAATATCAGTCTGAAATGTAGAGTTGGGTCAAATGTCCAGTTACTTATACACTTGACCCTCCTTATGTTGTTGTCCTTTGAGAAATTTGGCGAGTGGTGATGTCAAGCTCAGGCCGTGGGCATAACGCCCAGGTGAGTCACTGTATGCCAGCAAGCCAGATAAAGAGGGCACTGTGACCTGCCCCTGCTTAAAATGCACCTTGGAACATTGCAGTCTGCAAGACGTTTCGTAACAAACAGTGGTCCATTCATCCACCTACTGCATGATGCTGCCAACTCTCTTATTCACTCTGACACCTTGCCCTTACCACGATAAGAATATCATAATGCTATCTTCAACCGTCTCCCCCTCATGTTCAGCATCCCTCGTTGATCACACCCTCACTATGCACCAAAAAGGGAGTGTTACAGTTGCTTTTGTCCACAGTTAGCAGCCTGAATGCTGGGGTGTTTGTATTTTATACCTTGTATCTTGCAATATATTAATGGGTGGTGAATTCAGATATTATTCTTGGTGGTGCCTAACAGAAAACACTGTTAGTGACATTTTACAGGATATGACAGTTGAGTATCACTGCTGTCCACCAGTAAAAAAATTCAGCCAACAGTCGCTACAAAGGGTGACTAAGACAAACAGTGTAGAGCAATCAGTTATATTAGTAATCAAGTAGTCTATCGATTATTTTTGTAAAACAAAACATGTTTGTGTCCATGAACAAAAGTGCATTAGAAAGATCCCTCTGGTATGGGTTCCACCAGTTGCAGCCAATCAATACAGTTCCTACTGGTGCAACTTTAAACTGACCTGTAAATACCCTGTTTAATTACCCTGATTAATGAACAAACAAATCTGAGCTACACACAGTAGCAAACTGGACCAAAAACAAAATAAAAGCTAATTCAAATAATAAGTTTAATAATCTGATTAGCAATGGCCCTATGGCCAGGCCTTTTGCCTGACGCATGTGATAATATATGGCTGATCAACAGTCTGTAAAGGCAAACCAATAATGTGTAAACTGGCAACTCTGTGTAGTTATACTGGTCATGCTTGATTTGTGCATGTTTGATTACCGTCATCTCCTTGATGACATCGGGGTTGCGGTAGTTGAGATCTGGCTGCTCTTTGAGAAACTGGTGGAAGTAGCATTGCCCTCTCACTGGGTCATATGTCCAAGTGGAGTTTCCAAACACACTCACCTGACAAAGAATCAAGCATGGTGATATAACTACCTCTTTTCTATGAAAAAATACAACCGTATTAAACCGTATTCAGATAGCTGCCAAACTAGTTGGTGATAAACATCACAAATAGAAAATATCAAATGATGAACTCTCTAACCAGGAGTATGTCTCTGAAGTGTGTATGACCATACCCAGTTGTTAGGCGGTATACCCTCAGTGCAGTTAACCCAGATATAGAAGTCAGAGTAGTATTCTGTGTGGTTACGGCTGAGCTGGAACCAGACGTGTTTATCACTGGTGTGGTTGGGGATGTAGTCCATAATCAGTTTGAGCCCTGTGACAGTCACAAAATACACCTTTGAAAAAAGGGAGAGCTTGACTCAACAGTCTAACAGACTTTACCAAAACATCGCAGTCATGAAGCTCTCAATTTCCTAACGTTGCTCAAGTAACTGATTTCCATGATTTATCAGTGATTTATTTGTTTCATGATGCTCACCCATGCTATGCATGCTGGTCAGGAGCTCATCAAAGTCTTCCATGGTTCCAAAGAGAGGATCAATAGCCCTGAAATCTTCCACATCATAGCCAAAGTCTTTCATGGGGGACTTGTAGAAAGGGCTGATCCAGACGGCTTTGATGTTCAGGTACTGTAAATGGCTCAGTTTTTCCTTGATACCTGAACACAAGCTTGAGTTAGGATATTGGCTCCATTCTGACTAAGACCGCTTTCAGACCCCATATTTTTCAAAACATCTTCAAAATATCACCTTTAATGATTAAGTATTTTCAAAAGTAAATCTATCGCTTAAACATCAGTGTCATTTTAAATATAACAAGCATAAATGCATGAAGGCAACTATTGCATGTACATGTTTTTCATTGCTGCGGAAATTATATTTGTTTAGTGTCCAAGCTGCTTGAAAGTATATCTTTATTGCCACATTACACCATTTAGTGTCCATTTAGTGTATTTTATGGCCATTATCAAAGGCCAATCATGATAAACGAGCTCATCAGTGGTGAAAAATAACCAATGGAAAGTAAGTGGCACACTCCATGTGCACATGTCATTTCTATGCAGGCACATGTTGTTTAACTTTATAAACACACCAGGTCACATCGTAGCAAAGGTCTCGATATTTCCAGGTAATTAGATTGTACCATAAGGCATTGCAATAGGACTAATTGTAACTGGTACAAAATAACAGAGTTTCTAGATAAGTCTATCAATTAGTCATCACATGGAAATATTGGATTATATCCTCATTAAATCAATTTTAGTGGGTGAATGAACAAAAGAATAGTAATTTAGACCCAATGCCATGCAAACACATTATATGATCCCATATTGTCCAGAGCAGGGGTCTCTGACTATTGGCTTGGGCATCAAAACCCCTTACATCCTTAAATAACTTTAAATTAATCATATAGTTTTCCTAAAGGCTTGCAAAACTGGAGCATAAAATGCACTGGTGCTAATTTCAGGCCTAATAACATGCCAGTGACCATGTAACAAACCATCATGTCTACAACAAACTACAAAATATCTGCAGTCTGTGAAAAAAAGAAGTCGACAAAGAAGTCTGCACATGACCCTGATGGTAAATGCTGGCCTTTCCTAATAAACTGGTACTGGTATACTGGTATACTGGTATACAGTGGGGTGTCCTACAGAAATTCTGATGTTTAGTGCTAAAAATGAGCAAAATATCCATGATAATGTACTGTTAACTTATTTGATGCTGTATTTAATGTTGTGTCTGATTTCCAGACTTAAACATTTCATTGATTTTTTTTTTCAAATTCACACAGATATTTTTACTCCATAAAGTATGACATTTTTTTAGAGCATATATTTTTGTGTGTTTGTAGATAGATGGATAAATGGGTAGATACATATACATACACGTCTGCTAAGGAAAATATTTGATATTTTTTATCTGTATTCAGTAAATCTGTTTTTGCTTTTAACTAACTGAGTTAAAGTCAGTAAGTCAATGTTTGATATTCTGAGTGTGTAAGTGCTGAGCGGGTTCACCTCGGAGGTCTCCCACCCCGTTGTTGTCCGAGTCCTTGAAAGAGCGGGGGTACACCTGATACACCGGGGAGGTCTGCCACCAGCTGAGACAGGAGGGCGAGAGCACGATGATGGTGATAGTGAGGGCCACGAGAGTGGCGGTGCAGGCCAGGGTGAGCCAGAAAAGGATCTCCCGCGGGACCCTGTACCGCGCCCGGCTGGAGTAGAGCAGGAGAACCTCTTTGGGCATACCCGCGTACGGCCGGATCTGAGTGTAGCTCTCCTCCCCGTGCGAACAGCTCTCCACACGCACTGCCCGATCCTGCACCCCTGGGCTCGGCTGCTCAGCCGGGCCGTCCCCCTGAAAACCGGTGTTTTCCACCCCTTCCTTCAGCTCCATGGACAGGCTCTCCTCACCTTTGGTTAAACTCATCCTGTCTCTGACCACTAATACCTCCTTTTTCACCAGTGTCTCTCCTCTGACTGAGGTACGGCTTTATAAAGACATGCCCAAGTTCAGAGTACACGGTCCGTCTCTCTCTCTCTCTCTCTCTCTCTCTCTCTCTCTCGCGCGCGCGCGCGCACACGCGCGCACACACACACACACACACACACAGGTAGGAGGAGGCGCTCAGATGTTGTTCCACCACAATTTCAAGATTGTTTTGGTTTTATATTAACATTAGTGTGTATTCTCCCTCTACTATCAGACCTTACTTGAACGTGTTCTTACTTCAGAAAAACAATTGTGTACTGGAGATAAAAATATATGGACAAAAGTATTGGGACCCCTTAATGCCATGCATTTTGGACAATGCCATACTTTCAACGTTGTGGACACAGTTTAGGTCATTAAAAAAACAGGTGTCCGCATATTTTTGTCCACATAGTACCAGCTTGGATAAGACGGTATAGTCTTCTCAGATCTGCAGTCCAAATTAGCACCAGAGTGTAGCAGATTGGGGACTGTCTGTTTTTTTCCGCTTTTGGTGTTTTTTGTATGTAATAAAACACTTAACATCGATATTGGGAAGTATTTGGAGCAACAGAAAAAGGTCAGTCAACACAAAATTCTTAGTGACCAACTGAAGTGTTAAAAAAAACTTTTGTTCTTTCCTCACAAATATAGGGCACATGAGTAAATCCAGTCATTTACTCAAACAGAAATACAAAAAGTTACCTGAGCGTCACTGACGTCACTGACTGAGCGGAACAGGTTGCTTGTTTATAAGTTTATTCTTATACCTCCATTGCATTGTTTTCTTGTTTAAAATGGCTTTTCTTGTTTATGTAGGATAAAATGTACAGTGGAAAATTTCAACAAAATAGACTAATGTCAAATGGAAATAAATTTCAGAACTCAGAAATCAACATACTGAATACTCTATTCCTAATAAGCAGCAAAATGGTGAAGTGGATTTAAAAAATGTAATGCTATGAGGAATGGATGAATGGTCTAAGAGTAGTCTTTGTTCAGTGAACTGGCCTTCGAGATCACTGTATTTGAATGCAATGTCATTAAAGTTCCTGTTGGGACAAAGGTCAGTGTCCCAATGCTTTTGACCATATATTGTTCTATCCAGTGCCTCTATAAATTCTATACATCTTTAACAATAGCATCATAAAAAAAGGACACCATTTCTATTTAATGAGTGTTGGGGAAATCACATACAATAAAACAGAAACTCAGTATATTCAGTTGATGATTCATATTCAGATGATTCTTTCATATCAAGGGAGATTTTTGCTGACCAGATCTTTAGGACTTTAGGAACAGCTGAGTGAGTTTGTTATTTTGTTTAAACTTTTGTTTCTGAGCTAAATCATTGAATGTTCTTGAACTTATCCAAGTCTGTCTGGTACAATGTTTCAAGGCTGACTACGTGGGTTCTGTCAGAAGAGGGATTAACATGACGCTTTTTAGGCGCATCCTCAGGGTGATAAGAGTTTTTTGCGGATCTTGGTGCAAGGAGAGGCCCATGTACTCAATCTAGTCATACTGAACAAAAATAAAACACTTGTTTTTGCTCCCATTTCTCATGAGCTGTATTCAAAGATCTGAAACATTTTCTACATACACAAAAGACCCATTACTCTTAAAAACCTGGGGGGGGGGGGTGTGGACCAGTGAGTATCTGGTGTGATGAATTTCACAGGCAACTTGTCCGACTCATCTGGGTTTGGTGGATGCAACCAGTCCGAATGCTTCATACCAACAGAATACAGTGACATTCTAGACACAGTTTGAGGAATACCCTTTCCTGATTCCCTGGGAAAATTGTCAAATTTCAAGTTCATTCACCACTAAGTTTCCCCACTAAGGTTCTTGGTTCTGAATGGAAGTGAATCCCCCAACCATGTTTCAAAATCCAGCGGAAAGGCAGCAAGGGGAACCAACTCCCTATCCTCCTGAGAAACGAAGAAAAAAGGGTGTCTTACAATTTATTTTTTTGTGTGATTATTTGGGCCTAAACACACCTTAGTTTAAATTTCTTATATTTTTTTTTATTTAATTTCCCAGCATGTCCACTGTAGAGGACAATAGGATGATTTACATGTGAAAAAAGAACTGAATTTAGAAAATGAAAACACAAGAATACATTCAATTTGATCAAAACTATAAAATTCTGTATCACTATTCTGTTGCTTGCAAGGACAACAAAACCTGTGTTTTGGTTCAACAGTGAATTATAAGTCATAGAACATCCTCTGGGTATTTTAGCTGTGATAGTTTCGTTTTGGTTCTGCAGAGGAACATCTTGCATTTGGTGCTCATCATGTATGTCTTGCCATTGCAATCCTTGTTCCCAGCATGCAAACCCCTCGCAGGACCCATTACTGGAAAGCCCAGGATGTCCTCTACAGCAGTGGCCCCCAACGCCTGGCCGGTCCGCAGGCTAAGCAGATAAAAAATAATTTAAAAATAACTTGTATGAAAATACAAGCTATTAATAAAGCTGCGAGTACACATTGGATTTACATTTATTATATTTTTTAAATATCCCCATTTTTATGCATATTATTTGTATAAATACGTATACGTATATTTATCTGCCACTCCTTAAACGTCGGGCTGTGAAAATAGTTTATGACATTAAACCGGTCCGTGACTAAATAAAGGTTGGGGACCAGTGCTCTACAAAACACTAGAGGGCTTGATGGGTGTTAGATTGAAATAAGCATATTATCACTCACTATGTATTCTTATATTCTCCTAATGTTGTATTCTCATATTCACAG
>JBBPDH010000144.1:9606818-9616922 GCA_037974565.1 Clupeocharax schoutedeni
ACACACACACACACACACACACACACACACACACACACACACACACACTGTCTAAAAGCCTAGTTATTAGGTTGTTCCACAATTACAACAGCAATAAACATCTTAGAAGTTGAAACTACTACGGAAACCTCTGGTGCGTGTTGAGCACAACTGATGCTAGATACGAAGATCAAGAAACCCAGTACTGCATTACCTAATTCCTCTTATTAACACGGTTATGATTTTAAACCACTACATCAACTATTAGTCCATACCTCTACACAAACTATCTACACAATCAGTCTTTCAACTGTCACAGACCTTTAAAGGCACCCCAGAATCATTCACTCATCTTTACTGACTGAGACTGTCCAGCTCCTCCAGACGATTAAGGTCAAAATATGGCAACTAGCAAGTAAATAAGCAGAGACATCCTAATCCTAATTCTACTGTACTGGTTTTTTTCCCTTTGTTATGAAGTATGATTAGGTGTTAAACTTACCAAATGAAACAGGAGGGCTGCATTAATCAAAAAGTGAACACAGAATTAGAAAAGGCTAAGGTGTAACTAAGGGCTGCAATATTTTGACTGTATTAACTGTATTTAACAGCTAATACTCTAGTAAAATAGGATGCATGGACACTTAGAGAACTTTCAGTAACAGTGTCTGAGGCTCAGCAGACATCATACATCTTCCAGAGACGTCCAAAATACACAAGCAGTGCTGCTGAAGAATGGCAAAAGTGACTTTGCTAGAGCTGAAGAATAAGAATGGCAATTTCAGTGTGTTTAGGTCAGACCTGTGTTCATATAAACCACAACTAGTTGTGCAGCCCAGATGTACTGACTAGAAATTATTTAAACATTTTAGTATCAATGGACATGATAGCAAAGGCATACAGGGAAGGGAAGACATATACACAACAAACGTAGTACAGGCATAGTGTACTCTGACCAACACCAAGACTAAAGCACAAAGGCCTATGCTACTGGGCACGTCAAACAAATCAGAACAAGGCAGGGAAACACCATCCTCTCAACACGCAGACTGTCCAAGAGCCAAGACCACCAACATACTTGCTTGTGTTCTCCCTCTCTCTCTCTCTCTCAGTCTCACACACACACACAGTCTCTTGGATGTCCAGTTGGGGAATTTTAAAGACTAACAATCCATCTCCGACAAAAACACAAAAATGTATATCAATCTGTTTATACCAGATTAAAACCACTACATCATTAGGAGGATTTTGTTTTCCTCCAGCATGCTGCATACAGGGCACCTGGTCATAACCACAAATTCAATGCATCATTATCATCATGAGACGCAGATTCAAATCATGACAACCATGCTCTACACACCCATGTTTTCAAGCATTAACTTGAGCCGTCTGAAATCTTCACAACAGGTTTTCCGTGTTGAGTCCTTCATGGTTCAAGTTTTTAGTGTGGTGATCTCAGCCTTTGTGCTTTGTTACAGTGGCCCAGCAGGATGAGCTCATTGCAGCTGCAAGTGTTTTTAACTGGATGTGTGTGTTACTAGATTGAGTGAGTGACAGAGCAGGAGCCACAATGTGAGGCACGAACTCGGGTGAGGTCTCATGATGAGATGACCAAAACCAACCTGAAGTGGTCGAGGGCCCACACTGTACATCTTTACTTCAAATATACATTATGTAAAATGTCTTGACTTTGCACAAAATATGTATTTATATAAGTGTAAACAAAACCAAACGAAAAAAGTGCTAGAAATAACAGCTTTACAGTAAGGTTTAATGCAGTCCCTCTGATGAATTCCATGTTCTATGCAAGCACCTTCGCCTTTTGCAGAAACCAGTAAGGAGTTATTCCAGCAGTAATGAGATGTAATGTTCCAGTGCTGCAGAGACGTAGCTATATATCATGATACCCCACTTCTATGACAAACTGAAGTATTGCCATAGAGTTCATTGTTTCAAAAGAGCTCAGATTAGTTTAAAGGTTATCACTGTGCTTGTATTTTTTAGCAGAGAAGTTTGCTTGGGGGCGTAAGAATGCAATTTACTGCTTATTGTTTACTCTCTAGTTCAAGGCAAATCTTGGTTGGTATATCTGCCTAGAGTTTTTAATTGCATTTTATCCAACCATTTGTATTGACAGTGATATTTAAGGGGGTTTTCTATTTGAATGTTATTGAATACTATTTTATCTTACAAATGTAGTAAGATACTTCATTTGTGATGTATTCATTCTTTTCTGTTACTTGAATATACTATCTGAACATTTGTGCCCTATGGATTTAGTTATATTTGTTTATGCTTAGAATGGAACACTTTTTGAATCATATAAGTGCAAGGTCAAATAACATTTCAGTGAGTGTACATTTGAATTGGATGTACGCACTGGAAGTATGTTAAGCAACAAAAAAAGAAAGTAGTATGTGTTTCCATTCACTGTACATTCCACCCTAGGACTGTATGCTACATACAGATTGACTGACAGAGTACAGAAAGAGGGGTGTCAACAGCAATCCATTGAAAATAGTGACTTACCCCATCTTCTTCTCTTTGGGGATTGAGCCGGTTATACACAGCCTCAATAACGCTGTGCCTGTGATGAGAAAAACAACATATGCACACAAGCACAAATATGGAGATAGATTTTACTAAAAAAAATATGTACTTACAAAACATAATTTAAGTACTAGGAGAAAAGAAAAGGTCAATTTTGAGGTCCACTTTCTATAAGGCCACTGGGAATCATCTCTGAAATCAATTAGCAATATATTTCAAGGGCACATTATAGCTCTTTACATTTTGTATTTGCAGCAAATAATGCATTAACTAATTCCTTAAATCCTTTCTGACTCTAAATCTAATTTGAATTTCCAGGGTTGTAGGAGTGCGTGCATGAGCGCATGCTGCTTACTTGCTGGCAAGGCCTCCCCCTGGTGGGAGGTTTGGGACATTCTCTGTGGCAAGGTTTCTCATGATATGTACCAGATCAGGAATGCCCTCTTCACCTGCTTTCTCTATGAGCTCTGAGAGGGGAAAGAAATGACCAGTTAAAGAGCACCAAACTACTCTTCATCCCTGTCCACTAGAACACAAACATCTCCTTAAACAGACACATTAGAGCCAATAAGAAAGTATTGGTAACTCATGAAAGGAAAAGATAACCACAGAAAAGAGTTATAAAGAACATAAGGGCTGTAGACATATTTTAAGATGTGGCAATGATTAAACAAACAGTTTAAGTACAAACATGAATCAGCACACAGAGGACTAAGCATGAAAATCATTTAAATATAGGCAAGGAAAACCTGCAGGTTTAATTGCCAGTTACCTGAGACTGCACCTTTAGTTTAGCTAACCAATTATCTCTCCACTAAACTGCACGCAGATAAACTCTTCATCCTCTACACAAAGTATGTACTTCAAGGGACAATGTCTAAACACGTCAGTTTGTCAGAAAAACATTGAGGAGTTATCCTAGTTGGCAAAAAGGACACACTACATATAGCCTACATATATCTTATTGACATCCTAACCTAAAGGTTCAAAAAGTATGTGTGTGTGTCTGTGGAAGCAATTATAGATAAAGGGCAAAAGTTAGGGGACTCAGCTCTTTGATCAAAAGTACTGGCACCCCTTTCTGTGTGAAGTATTGGTACCCCTGTCTTTCTGACCAATGTTTTTACATTAAACCTCCTAACAACACATAAAAAAAACACTTGGAACATAGCAACCACCTTCCAACACAGCAGCAACCACTAGTTAGTATAGCAACCAGCTAACTACACCTTAGCCACCACCTACAGTGCTACAGTTACGACCTAGCAACACTACAGTAAACACATTAACAACCACAGTCACCATAGCAACCATGCAATCACAATTTGCAGTTTTCTGGCAGAAATGCAATCTAGTTTTAATAAACATTAAACACTTTCATCGACACTGCCAATTTCATATTTTCTCAAACTGATAAAATGAGTCATCACCTCAGTTAATTTCTTATATGGCTGGCCTCTATATATTCTGACCACCACCAAACATAAAGAATAGCAAAAGGGTGATTTGTGAACTTTGGACTACAGGGACAATATGAGAAGAAAGAAAGAAAGAAAGACAAAGAAAGACAGAAAGAAAGAAAGAAAGAAAGAGAGAAAGAAAGAGAGAGAGAGAAAGAGAAAGAGAGAGAGAGAGAGAGAAGGGCAGGACAGAGGGAACCCTACAGCCCAGTTGGACTGCTCTGGGCCTGTTGCCATCTCGATGTTCAGCCAGCACATTCCTCACCGGAGCAGCAGTGCTGACGACTCCCTAAGGCCCTCTCAGCACCCAGCCAAACATCACCACAATGTAACGCCAACCTTGGCCCAAAACTCAGGGCCATGAGTTTACATAACCTGCAAAACTGCACTAAACTCGCAGGCCCTCGCCAAATCATGTCCAGCATCCAAAAAAAAGGGAAGGGTAAAGGAAACAAGGAAGAAATTAAAGAAACACTGACGAGCAACTGAAAGGAAAGGCAAGGACCAGAAGAAAAAAAAAAGAGACCTAGACTGCCCCTTTGACCTACATAGTCACACACTTATTATCATTAAAAGCTAAATACAAGAGATACTAACATTTAAGCATTCAGCAAATGTGAAAGCTTAAAATATGAGTCTAAATACGGATCCTTTCGGCTATTTTACTTCAACAAGGATGTACGTGTTGAGTGCTTTGGAAAACATGTAGCATTTTAAATTCTTCATAGTAATGACAGCATTGTTGTGATACAAGTAGCCAGCTGACCTCATGATCAAGCGTGTCCAAACAGAGGTTGGCTAGCTGCAAAAAGTGTGTGGGGAACTTTCAGACAGTTGCTATAAAGATATTTTACAGTGTGCTACATGTCACACTGTCCAGCATCACAAAATAAATTTATACCATTATACCATTAAACATTTAGAGTGTTTAGTAGCAAACGTAACAATGTTTGTGAGCCATCTTCAATTTACCCCACATGTCTTCATTAAAGTCTCATACAGTGTCCTGTTTCGCATCTTTTATTTTGTACTGAAGTTCCAAGATCAGGGTAGTTAAAACAACAGACATCTTTGAAAAAGTTTTCCAAAAAACAATATACATTACATCTAACGTGCTAGTACAAATATAGCCTTTAAACCTGGGGAATTTTTCATAAAACATCACTGTTGCTTCTTAATACCCTCCTACATTAAAGGGCGGTCATTGATGTGTGTTCAAGCTACCACTCCGTTACTGCATTCAGTTTCAGAGTGACCAAGTTTTTGACCATTTTACCTGATTACTGTAGGTCATACTATGTCCTAAACCAAAATCACATGTGTGTGCGTGTGTGTATGTGAGAGACACACTACTTAACAACTGGATGCAATACAAAGAGTGTGGGCTTATATTCACAAACATTTTGTGCGACTTAGAATTCTATTATTAACTACATAAGGCTTGTATCTCCAGTGCAAACAAAGAAACAAAGGTATGTCTGAACAGGCATATTTATACTATTCATGTAACATATAATACAATTATAAACATACACTTATAAAACAATTATAATGGCAATGTTGCAGGATTGCTTATTGTGAATGTAAGGAAGAAAAAACACAGACAATCTCACCTTCAACACGTGACTCAAGAAACTTATCCAGCTCTGCATCTTTCTTTACTGCTTCCTCTGACACTTTTGGTGCATTTGGCAAACACACTAACACAACACTCATGTTATCTCGGCTTCCCTGTAAGGAGAGAGAAGGGGAAAATTCCTCCTGTTATTCCATAAAGAATGCCTTAACAGAAAATGAAAGGAATGACTGACAATTTATCTAAAGTAATCCCAAACTATGAATCAAGTCCTTGTACCTTGTGTAGACACGTATCCACCACCTCATTGCACACTTTCTCCAAGTCATCAGACACCTCCAGCCTGGCACGGACGAAAGCGCACAGCTCCTCGTTGCTCATCACATCCCAAATGCCATCACAGGCCAGCACCACAAACTCATCCTCAGCCTCAGAGCGCACAATCTCGAATACCTCGGGCTCGGGTGAGACCAGCTGCTCCGTGGGACCTTTGCCCTCCACACACTTGTAGTCGTAGTCGCCAAGCGCCCGTGACACAGCCAGTGAGCCATTTACCCGCTGGATCATGACTGAGCCACCAGCGTTCTGGATGCGCTCCTTCTCGCGTGGGTTGCATGGTTTGTGGTCCAGCGTAGAGAAGCAGACATGGCCATTGCGGCACAGCAGTGCCCGCGAGTCACCGCAGTTAATGAAGTACATGTGCTCTGGCGAAAGTAGCACAGCTACAGCCGTGGAGCCACTGCGATCCATGCCATTGCGCAGGTCTGTGAAGCTGCGCATGTGCTCGTCTATGCGCAGGAACCCGGCGCGGATGCCGCTCTTTACTGCTTCCACGGCTGGCGTTTCAGGTGATGGAGCACCGGCCCGCCGCAGCTCGTCCGCTGATCCAGCCGCCACAATGTGCTCCAGCAGATGCTTGGAGCAATAGTTGGCCACACGTGAACCGGCGTGCCCATCGTACACAGCAAAAAAGGACCAGTTGTCCAAGCCGTGGGGGAGGCCCACTGTGGCCGTGTGCGCATCTTCCATCTCCACCCGCCAGCCCTGCATGCTGCTCAGGCCGTAGCGCAGGCCGTTGCCCTCACCATGTGCATTGTGCTTCTCCGTCTTGGGCTTGTCCAGGAATGCCCCCATGGCTCAAGTCACTGTCTATTGGACAGAAAGAGAGAGAATAATTGAAACACTCAATTTAGTGGTATGAAAGTTAAGGTGCACATGCACATAGACTACAGATAGGTACTGGCACTTCTCAGATTGTAAGATTTTATTCACAAAGTTTCCCATTTTTTTATTAAAGGACATTTTGATAATTTTATCAACATTATTTGTTAAACTTTGCTACTGGACTGAGGAAGTTTTTTTTCAGTGTTTTTCCATGTGTACTCTCATTTATACAGCAACATGGACACAGACATTTTTAAATGTGATTTGCTTAAAACTACTGTACTGTGGTTAAAAACAAATCGCAGTTTTGTTCCAACACGTTATAAACTTTACAAGTCTTAACCAATTAGCAGTAGATGAATAGAATGTAAAATGAAATACTGAAAGCCAAAACAACTGCTCTGCAAACTACTAATAATCACATGGGCATCCAGTATCTGTAGCAGGGGCTGGGGCTTGCCAGAACAGACCTCCCCAAGCAAGTCTGGCATTCTCTCGAGCCAAAGTTTGCCAGCACATTTGTGACATGTTGACATTTAAAATACATACAAACTCATTGCACATTCCAGTAACGACATACATTAAGACTTTGGAATTATGTTAAAGGTGACCAGAATATGAGCTACCTAAAGACTAGAATTTTATTATTTCATCTCAGACTTAAACTCAGATTTACATGGAGTGCAAATAACTTCCACACATGGCTCACATGAATAAAGCAGGATTAGACTAGCTTCTGTAATTCTTCTATCACCACAATGAAAAGCTCTGAGTGAAATAAACATTTCAGGGGTGCCTGGCTCTGAAACCATGGAGTGGCTGTATCTCCTGAAATTCATCACACTGTGAGCCTGATAATCCTACTGCCTCTCAGAGCTGCTTTAGCTTTTCAAAGGTGTCAAGAACTGTACCGCTCTAACACCGCTCTAAAGAATTGTACCACTCTAAGCTAGCAAGGACAATAGATTAGTTCATTAGTAAGAGAAAAGGCTGGGTATATAGACTTTAAAAGTAACATCAGCTCTGTACTCGAATGGGTAACACAACACCTATTTTGCTTTGCCCTTACTCAAAGGTGAACAGACTGACATTTTATCCTATGGACATCATCTGAAGTCCTGGCTAAATTCTTAGGAGCTTGTTTTAACTACCAGTTAAACTGAAAAGCTGGAAAAGCCATCAGCTGTGTGTGAACATTATTAGCGGCAAACCTCAAGGCACCTGCCATTCTTTCAGACAGGCCCTCTGTTCATTTAGAACTTTAAGCACAGCTGAAGTGACTGTTGGCCTTGTTATAAGAGATTAAACTTCTCACTCAGCAGGATGACAAGATTTGCTCTCTTGTAAAGCTCTTGCCAAGCCGTGCTATGCACAGGTTGTCTAGACATATTCCCACTTGCCAGGTGAAATGTATTTCAAAAGAAAAATTGGATGCCTTTTTATGTGAGTATGCTACACTGCTCTGACGTAAGGGTCACAAGAGGAAGTCTGAGGGTGTGGGAGGACACATTATCTATTAGTGATACTTGATACAGAATGGAGTAAGGTTCCAGTTACAGCTTTCTGGAGGCTACAAAATACAAACAGAACGCAAACAAAAGCAGGGCATCATTTATCTCTTTATTTAGCTAACACTGGCATGTTTACGAAGTCAATTCTGAAGGCAATCTTTTAGTCATAAAGTGTGTCTGTTAAAAATATAGGCCCTCTGACTCTGCTGAAAACTGAATGAGGCCTGACAGCAATGTACTCTTGCTTTTTTAGCATCGAGTATCGTCATCAGACTGCAATGTACTCTTGCCTTTGCCAATAAAAGTGCACTGACTATAGAGAGCCAATTACATGATTTTAAACAATCTATTTATAAAAAGTTTTAGCACTGGTTAGCAATACAGGGCTTTTATGGCTGACCAGCATAAAACACTGTGCTCATCAATACAGACCAATGTAAATTTTACACCATGAGGGAAAAAAAAAATAAGTCAGTTGCACTGGCACTGTAACAGTGACCTCAGCATGACTGTTTTAATTCCAGTAGTGCAAACAGCAGTGTTCTGGAACTTGGAGCTCGCCACCAGCCAGCAGTGAAAACAGGTCAAGCACATTGCCACGCTCAGTCACACCACAACCCTTATTGTTCACAAGTGCAAGCTTCCACTGCTGATTAGAACACAAAGCTTCATTTAAAAATGAGCAATATGTTAAAAATGATGTCGTTTGCACAACTCCAAGTTAAATATGCTCCAACAATTATTTTTCAAAGTACATGCAACTTAAATGTTACACTCTCAGCTGAATCAGGAACTCTACCACGTAAAAATCTATAAAAACCTTGCTATGCCTAGGTGCCTCATAGGTGGACCTTCAAAACTGAGGAATGACCCCAATCTTTCAAAAAACAAATATCTGACTGCAAAAAATAAGGATGTTACATCTAGCAAGCATCAGCATGGATGAATGGGTAAAAATGCGGTTTTCAGCACTTTATGCTCATAAAAGACCATCACTTATGTTGTTTTGCGCTGGTGTGGTGGTACTTTAATAGATGAACCAGTATACCAACCACTACTAACATTATACCATTAGTGTCCAGGAAATAGTGACAGATTTAGTGAATGTATTTGGTTGTGCTCGATTATACTAAAACCCAGCTTTACAAATGTAAAATAAAGTCTGGGCATACCAGATAGTTTCATTTTGCTTACATCAGACACAGTCAATCAGATCAAATCAGATCAAAAGACAATTTTCCGCTCCTAGCACCTAGTTGTGCAGTGTTTTGTTAGCATTAGGCCAGCAGTGGCGTATATTTGAAAGGTGTTCTAGCATAAGCATGGACATGTGAAGCTTGAAACAGCCACACACATAGTAGTCTTTGTTTTTTTTATGCTGACCTGTTTTGCAAATATTTAAAGCCTCGTGAGGGCAGAATAAACACAGATCAACAATAACATTTAAGCTATTATTGTATAGTCTGGCGATGCGTTTTGCCTATTTTTCCAGCTTTGTTGACTTGCTGCCAGTGCTGCAAGATATACATATGTTGCACAATTTCAGATTATGTTCCAAGTCTTTGCAATCCATCAAGTTCTCAATTTAGTCGCTGTGCTTAGAACATCTTCTGTATGCACCGCCCGGTCCATTCAGCTGATGACCTTTCACACATGACGTCAACACTGCATTTAACAACAAAGAATCAGCGTCTACACTCAGTGCCAAAACGCTAATGAAATTCATTGCCTGGGATGACAACCATTCTCTGCTGTTGAAGATGTCTGATTTTGTGATGAGTACTGTATGGTAGGGCTGCACGATTATGGCCAAAATGATAATCACGATTATTTTGATCAATATTGAAATCACGATTATTAATCA
>JBBPDH010000144.1:9622179-9632909 GCA_037974565.1 Clupeocharax schoutedeni
CTTCCGGTAAGGAAATCTAACAGCCAGTTGCACAGTGAGGTGCTGAGCCCCAGCTGGATCAGTTTTTGAGTGAGCTGTTGTGGGATTATGGTGTTAAATGCTGAACTGAAGTCTATGAGATTAAGATAAGATCAAACTTTATTAGTCCCAAAAGTGGGAAATTTACTTTGTTACAGCATAAAGTGGACAGTACAAAGGTAGGAGCAGAAGTTATACACGACTGCATAGAATAAAAAGCACACTCTAAAAATAATACAATAATGTAAGGCTGGCTAAGATAGCAAGGTGTCAGAGCACAGCAACTTGCTGCATATGGGGCTGCATAGCTGGAGACCAGTCAGAGTTCCCATGTTTACCCCTCAGAACAGGAGCAGTGAAAGAAGGTCACCTGGTCGAATGAATCACATTTTCTTTTACTTTGCATTCTTTTTCATACCAGGTGTATGTGCATTGCTTACCTGCTGAAGAGATGCACTGTGGTAAGATGACAAGACAGTAAAGCAGTGTGCCGCTCTGGACAAGTTTCTGCTAGGAAACCTGGGGTTATTCATGTGGATGTTATTTTGTCACAAACCTACCTAAACATTATTGCAGGCTACATCCCCCTTCATGTGAACTGTATTCCTGTATGGCAGTTACCTGTTGTAGCAAGATAATGAGCTCTGCCACAATACAAATCTTGTTCAGGAATGGTTTGAGAAACATAAAGTTAAAAGTGTTGACTTTAACAACTGAAAAAACAACCTACATTTCAAACTGAGTCTGTTTCATGGAGCCTTTGCAATTT
The DNA here is from genome assembly GCA_037974565.1 of Clupeocharax schoutedeni. Lineage (NCBI taxonomy): Eukaryota > Metazoa > Chordata > Actinopteri > Characiformes > Alestidae > Clupeocharax > Clupeocharax schoutedeni. The sequence continues at coordinate 9,622,967 of JBBPDH010000144.1, forward strand.
TCAGAGGTCAGTAGTCCACGCCTTGACTGCAACCATAAGAGGTCACAAGCCAGTCACAAACAGAGATTTCATACCTGATCGGCCGTGATGGATGGAAAGAGTACTTTGAAGAGCTGATTGACAGAGAATGGGGAAACTGAGAGAGAGTGTAGAGTAGGAGAGACGACTGCTGTTGAGCAGGAAGTAGCTAAGATTAGTAAGGATGAAGTGAGGAAGGCTTTGAAGAGGATGAAGAGGGGAACGGCAGTAGGCCCTGATAATACACCTGTGGAGGTATGGAAGTGTCTAGGAGAGATGGCAATAGAGTTTTTGACTATGTTGTTCAACAAGATCTAATCTAACAAGATCTGATCTAACTAATGAGAAGATGTCTGCAAAATGTAGGAAAAGTGTTCTGGCGCCGATTTTTAAGAACAAGGAGGACATACAAGATTGTGGCAACTACAGAGGATAAAGCTAATGAGTCACACAATGAACCTTTTGGGAAAGAGTGGTGGAAGCCAGGCTTAGGTCAGAGGTGAACATTTGTGAGCAGCAGTACGGTTTCATGCCAAGAAAACGTAGCACAGATGCTATTTTTGCTCAGAGGGAGCTGCATTGTGTCTTTGTATGTTAGAGTGGTGCAGGACATGTATGAGAGCGGTGAGAAAGCAGTGAGCTGTGCTGGAGGAGTGACAGAGGAGTTCAAGGTGGAGGTGGGTCTGCATCAAGGACTGGCTCTAAGCCCCTTCTTGTTTTCTTTGGTGATGGACAGGCTGACAGATTATGTTAGACAGGAGTCCCCATAGAATATGATGTTTGCAAATGACGTGGTGATCTGCAATGAGAGCAGGGTGAATGTAGAGGAAAGGCTAAAGAGGTGGAAATATGTACTGGAAAAGAGAGGAATGAGGATTAGTTGCAGCAAGACAGAATACATGTGTGTAAATAAGAGGGGCACAAGTGGACCAGTGATGTTGCAGGGAGTAGAAGTAAAGAAGGTAGAGGACTTTAAGTACTTAGAGTCTATGGTCCAAAGCAAGGGAAAGAGTGGAAAAGAGCTGAAGAAGTTTGTTCAGGCAGGTTGTAATGGGTGGAGAATAGTGTCAGGTGTGATGTGTGATAGACGGGTTTCAGCAAGAATGAAAGGAAAGGTGTACAAGACGATAGTGAGACCAGCGATGTTGTATGGTTTGGAGACAATGAGGAAACAGCTCATGTTAGATGCTTTGGAGGTCAGAAAGGCCAGACTGAGATGGGTTGGACATCTCCAGAGGAGCGACAATGGTTACAGAAGTAGAAGGATGCAGAGGTTGGAGCCACCAGGCAGGAGGCTGAGAGGAAGACCAAAGAGGAGATTTATGGATGCGGTGAAAGAGGACATTAAGTTAGTTGGTGTGAGGGTACACACAATCTTGTGCAAGTGGTTTTAAGGTTATAGTTGATCAGTACATCAGTACAGTACAACTTAATTTTTTCCGTATTTAAAGTCTCCAATGGAACCCCTTTATCCAGTAGTGTATTTCAGATATTTAATTGTATTTAAATATATACCGACCACCATGAAGATGTGTTCTTAAATCAAACTAAAAGTTTCTTAAAATATCAAGTCTAGGCTTCAGGTGGCTTCAAGTTTCCAATATAAAAGTGAAAGGTTTCAGGGCTTACATCATTTTTCAGATTATGTAAGAGGAGATGCATAAAAGGAGATACTGCTCTGCCTGCAGTAGGACTGAGAAGCACTGTTATAAATTTGAAGCCCAAAGCTGGTTTTGAGCTGCAGCTCAACCTGTTAAATGTAATAATTTAATAGACCAAAGCCACTCACAGGCACTAACAGAGATGGATTATTACAGATGAGTTTCAGAGCTTTACTTGAGAGACTAAAAATCCCCTGCTGGAATAAACTGGTATTTTATACACTCACAGCATTTATAATCAATGTATTTTTTGTGGAATTACTGTTCATACCTGAAAAAACATCCCCTCTCCGCTGCTTAGCCTCCCTGTGCTAATGTTTCCATCGCTGCTGTTGCTGCTTCTGCAAAAAAAAATCTGTTGTGATCTTTTCACTAACCCAACACACTCTTGTTATCCACATTTTATTCTGGGGCATATTCACCTTCTCCTTTAAACTCTGGAGCACCTCCGAAGAAAAAACAGAGAGCACAATAGAGAGTACATCTGTGATTGAGCAAAAGAGAAAGAGGGCGAGAGAAAGAGAAGAAAAACAAAAGAATATATTTTTTAAAAGAATCAACATTTAATTATATTTTCAAAACATCAACGACAAACACACTCCTCCTTTTCTGTCACACCCAACCTTCGTCTTGACAATTTTCGGCTTATCCTACATGTAGTTCTTCAGCTAAAACATGAAATATTTTCAGTTTAATGCTGGTGCTATAAATGCATCTTTTTCAAAAGGTTTTGTCCATGTGGTTTAGATACAGTATGACTTACTATAATCTATAAACATTAAAAAAAAAAAACTCACCTCTACAGACATTTGAGACAACACCAGTTCAGGTATTCAGTAAATAGCAGAAAGGACTGGTTTCTCTGTATTCACGACATTGTCACTATTTGTTAGCCTTGTAGATGCAGATGTAAACTAAAGAAACAAAATTTGGTCTTCAAACATGACTGGCTGATCCTCCATCTGGGATAAGTATAAAATTGTGTCACCTTATTTTTGAACAACCAGTATAACTGGAAGTGCAAAAAAATGTAAAATATAAAATGCCCCTCAAATACAAAAAATATTACCTCCAATAAAATCAGTTGTCAGAGCTATTTTTTTATGGTGTACATTTTCATAAGTGATAAAAAGGCACAGTAGTGTGACCTCTTAAAATGGCAGGACTTTTGGGCTCTATATGGGCCAGTCAAGTTCTTCAACACCAAACACATGCATCCATGTCTTTATGGAGCTTGCTTTGTGCACTGGGGCACAGTCATGCTGGAATAGAAAAGGTTCTTCCCCAAACTTCTTGCCCTTCACTGGAAGTAAGAGGCCTAATTCAAAATACATATATAACAAACAGTGATAGGAGAGAACTAAGTCAAACAAAATGCATGCAGCATGCAGGAGATTTTGCAGACATATCAGTGTATGAGTGAATGTGTGTGTGGAATCAACAGCTAGAAATCTCCCGAATAGGAAGTGTGACTAAGATCTGAAAATACTGGTCTGGACATTTCAGTTATTGACAGGTGGCAGGAGGACATTCTGTCTAGCTGCTGGCTTGTTCAGGTTCTATAATGAGCTTACAGCCTTTCATGATGCTTCAGTTTTCCTCTACATGGACAGCCAGATATATCACTGCATTCAAATATGAATATAGGAAAGTAAAAGTGACCATTTGTCATACGTGAACACACCACTACACACAGTGTGAACAGCACAAAATTCAACCTCTGCATTTAACCCATTTACCAAGTGAAGCAGGGGGCAGCCAGGAACACAGCACCCGGGGAGCAGTGCGTGGGGACTGTACCTTGCTCAGGGTACCTCAGCGGTGCCTAGTGGACTTGGGGATCGAACCCAGACTTTCTGGTCGCAGGGCAGATGCCCTAACCACTAGGCCATCCAGGAATGAAATGATAAACTTTTATTTACATTTTTGGAATCATTCATTTTTTGAATAATTTTTCTCAGTTTATATGAAATAACAGCATTAAAAATGTATATATAAATATTATAAATATGCGCACCAAAAGGTACTTTCAGATATTTTTTATTTTTAGCTCAAATATTTCAAATATTTCAGGAATTACATGAATTTATTCTATAAATAATATGCTATAATAACAATTTCACAGCAAGTTTCTCCCTTGATCCATTTTTTATTAATTTTGAGTGTTTTTGTGCATTCTGGGTTTAATTATTATTTTATTCAGTCTCACTGACATCTCTGTTCAATATTTCCAGTTAATTTTCCTAAAACAGTTTAGTTTAAAATATTTTGATTACTGAATATTTAAAAACAATTACAAACTCCATTAAGTTCCATTAAAAACACTGAACTCCATTAAGAAGAAGAAGCTGATATGGCTCTTTAAAGAATCTTTTAAAATGGTTATTTAATGAACTATGCACTAAATATAACCCTTTTTGTACAGTTGTATTATTTCCTTTGTCAGAATTACGCTACATTTTCTTTGGATAATCAGAATATAGAGATGGGAAAGCTGATCCCAAACCAGTTTTTGAACAGATAATACAGTGTTGGCAATGGTGATATGAATCATAGCAGCACCACCTAGTGGCCGCTGTGTGCATTGTATTTGGTATTTTTGTAGGGTCTTTAGCAAATGTGTCCAGTATTTTCTGCAATAGGGTGCGCTTTGTCCCGATTTCAATGAAATTTTCTGCCACAAATATTGTTGGTATATAGACTAATACGCTCTTGAAAGTCACCCCTTGAAGTATAAGCAGTTTTTCATAAAGTGTAAAGTGTCCATTTGTCATAGGTGAATACAGCACACAGTGTTAACACTGTTAACACAGTGTGATGTGTTAATTTTTTCTCTGCATTTAACCCATTCACCAAATTAAGCAGGGGAGAGCCAGGAACACAGTGCCCTGAAAGCAGTGTGTGGGGACAGTACCTTAGTGGTGCCACTGGTAGTCATGGGATTCAAACCCATGGCCTTCTGACTACAGGGGCAACTTCAACTCCCTAACCAATAGCCCGCCAGTTACAACTAATGTGAATGACCTGGCTGCAGTACTATTAGCCTACCAGATTATTAGACAGTATAATATTCATAAACTTGCTCTAACTTTGGCTGTGACTACACCAAGGTGACCCCAAAGATCCAGTTACAAGGATCTTAGCAGTGCCCTTGTATTCTAATCATTGGAGTTTCTCTCAGAGGGGGTTCAGCTGGAAGAAATCGTTTAAGAGAGCTGTGCCGTCTTTCCCCCGAGCATACGCCAGGCCACCTCTGCCTTTCCTGGACATTTGATGCTCATTGATTTCCTCAAGCAAACAAGTGGGATTTGTTTATCTGAGTGAGCCCAGAGACAGTTCAGCCTGTCCTGAAGAATGACAGGGCAATCACAATGTCTGTAAAGTCAAAGAGAGAGAGAGAGAGAGAGAGAGAGAGAGATTGTGTGTGAAAAAGAATGAGGTCTATATAGAGGCCTTCTCTTTAAAGGGCCCATATCTCACAATTTTCTTGCATTTTATTTCTTTTCTTATGTTTGACGTCAACTTATGACATTTCTGTGATTTTCTTTAATAATTTAATACTACTTTTCTATTTATTCCATAGAATTAAGAAGGCTGTGTCTGAGCCTTTAAGTCCGATATATGTAATTGAGGTCTGTTCTAACTGGCAGCTCTGTATTGTGCCTTATTCAAACCGCAGTCTGGACTGAAACACTCTTCATAACTTCGGCATAGGTAAGTGGAGCTTCCTGCTGGGGTCTGAATAAATGGATATATGGGTTTTCTTGTAAGAACAGTTTTTTCAGTAGATTTTGCATCAACAGACTGTATAGACAGGGACATGCATGATACCTTTTGGAACTTTGTACACTACCTCCTCTCTGGTCGTATTTGTAATGGAAAGCTCCTCTACGCCAGTGGTCTAATTAAGAAAAACGTATAAATGGAAAAAGGCTCACCAGACAAAAATGGCTTTCATGTCTTTTCTGATTTTTATACGTGCACTTGCCCTAAGAACAGGTGTGAACTCTTGAGATCCTGTCCAATTTTTCCTACTCATCCACTGACTGCATGCACATTTTAGTTATAGCTCATGTGTGTGTGTTCCACCTGCAATTTAGTGATTTTACTGGTCAGACAAAGTGTCCCCATGTGGAATCATGAACCTGTCATTCTGACATTCTATAGTTGTCATGTTGGCAGGGGCAGATTTGATGTTACTGGTGCCCCAAGCAAAGTTATGTCAAAGATGATTCTTTATAAGGTAAAAAAACCCTTAGTTTTCTTTGGAATGCTTTTCTTGCTAAAGAAGTAACTGTAAAGTTAGATTCCATTTCTACCTCATCTGTGACTGTAAAGTCTTAGGAAAAACACCCACAGGTCCAGCGTCTTTGTCTGATGAAGTAGTAACTGTGTCCAGCACCTTCTTCTCAACAGATAGTGGGAGACTCAGTCTTCTGTTCTGCTTGGACAAGAAGGACAAAGTTAGTGTAGAAGAATAGACAGCAACCATTTCAAAGGACCCACCTGACAGGACTGATACTGATAAAGCGAGGCTTAGCTAACCATCATTAAAGAAATTATGCATGTGACAAATTTGTATTGCCCAGGAAGAAGTTTTGTAGTTGCTGAGATAGTGTTGCTAGGGAGTGCTAATTTATTATGAATCTATGAAGAGATGTGTCTATCTACTAAAACCTGAATTCAGCACTTACTGGGTTTGCCTTACTGACAAGGCAAAGTAGGTTAATGAAGCTGACCTGCAGAGTGTGTTTCTGACAGCCTGTGTGTGTGTTTCAGAGAGATAGATATATAGGGAAGTGTTTAGGCCTGTATATAAGTGTGTGTGTGTGTGTGTGTGTGTGTGTGTGTGTGTGTGTGTGTGTGTGTGTGTGTGTGTGTGTGTGTGTGTGTTTTCCTATACTCCTATACTATCTGACATGGTACATCCCGACCAGGCTACTGATAGGGCCTGTTCATAATTGATGCTGTCATTTAAATATGTAGAGGGACAAAAGAGGCACTGTAGCTGAGTTATGATCATCATATGGATCACCACAGCAAGCTCATTCAGCCATTGCACAGTTAAGACCGCTGCTAGTGAAACTGTTATCATATTTTGTGATATGTTTTAGCATCAATCAGTCATCAATCATGAAAAATAAAGCCTTAAAACCTTTACACCACTGTTCATCTACAGCTAGAATATGTGTGTGTGTGTGTGTGTGTGTGTGTGTGTGTGTGTGTGTGTGTTGTGCAAGCTGTCCGTGGCCACAGTTGTGTGATCTAACAGTAGCTGACAGGGAGGTTGGAGGGCGCTCTCAAGGGTGCTGAGGCTGGGAGCACTCTATGGCACATTATGGCAGAACTGTTCCCCGTCCTGCTGAGCTAACAATTAGCACACACCAGTAGAGCAGGGCCTGGTCTGTGTATGCGCTTGCAATTGCGAGAGAGGGTATGTGTGTGAGTATGTTTCTGAATATGTAAATTTAGATACTGGCTGAAATGCAACCAAAGGTAAAGGCCTTGTTGTAGCCACAAATAAGCACAGATACTTCTTACTGTTACATCCTACTTCACAGACTGTTATATCACACCCAGTAAGGGGGCAAGTTATAATAATGGAAGTCTTCATATTCAACATAAGCTACTTCTATCATGTGTAACCTTCTATAACTGTTAACAAACAAATGTTATTTTGAGTGAAAGCTGAAAAGGTGTAGCGTAAAACATTTCAGTTACAGAGGCTTAGACAACAAGTGCTATAATACTGCATGATCCCTCATGCCGTGATACTCACTATATGCATGCCTTTTGATGCACTTGTATAGGTTCTTTTTTCTGTAGTTATCCATTTATAACTGTCAATATACATCCTTGCTTTAAAACGCCCAAGTGTGTCTACATCAGTGCACTAAGCTGTCTCACATGGAGACACACTAGGTGAGCTGTGCTGATAGACTGATCTGTTAGCCCTTCTGCATTTAACATGAGGCCAGTCTGCCTCTTCTTGACTTATTCATCCTGCTAGCCACTGGCTAGCGCTAACTTGAGCCGACAGCTGTGCGTCTGGTTAAAACCTCTCAATCTCCCCTCAGTCTCTCAGGAATCCAACCCCCATCCCTCAAATCTCCACTCCACACACACACACACACACACAAACACACACACACTCCCTGTGGAGAAAGGTAACAGTACATCTCCTGATTGACTGTTCTTAAGGAGCTTTTTAAGTCATTTTATACCTCAGTACCATTCAGAGGGAATACAGGCAATTTAGATAATAAATACTTAAATATCACACCGTTCCCATTTTAAACTTAGAAAGTACTTTCTGAAACCATCTGCTAGTCTTGGAAGCTAAATTTGCATGTCATACGTATCTTTCGTTTGCGGAATAAGAACATATTTTTATAGTGTGATACTTAATCATATAATTTGCCTTAAAATGCTGTGCCTTCTTCAGATTTTAGTAAAGACTAGATTCATACCACTAGTGTGGATGCTTATTGCGTTAGTGTATAATATCTGGGGAAATGAAGTAGGCCCATGTAGATGAAGGGAAAAAATACATGGAAAAAAGTGCATGCAGGGCCCAGCTGAAAGAGTCCTGACAGAGCCAGTGGAGTGGAGGAGATTAGACGAAGTGTGTAAGAAGGAGTGTGTGTTTTTGAAGCCAAGGTCACGGGCTGGGTTGAGAAAGATCGATGCCATGATCGCTGGTGTGTGAGACTGATATTCACAGGTGACCCCCGTCCCAGGACGCCTCATGCAAGGAAGTCCACTGTCCCCAGAGGTATTAAAAAAGACTGTACACTGCGTATGACACATGACCGCCAGAGAGTTTGTGTGTGTATGTGTGTGTGTGTGTGTGTGTGTGTGTGTGAGAGTACATGTTCATGTGGATGCTTGTTTTTTTCTGTATTGACTAGATTTACTCCAGATGGAATGCCATTTAGCAGGACAGAATACTCTGCTTCAGTGCATCATGTATCTGTAGTGTGACCTGGAGAACTTAAATCCATGATGGACAAAGGCCGACCATAGGACACATAAACTTTGTGAAATGTAATCTCGGAGCATCATATAGACAAATGTATTGGGATGCCTGACCACTACACCAGCAGAGATTTTAATGATATTGTATCCATCTAAACAGACTTTAATACATACTTGCTCCCACACCCTGCAACTACAATAGCTTCCACTCTTCTTGTATGGCTTTCTACAAGAGTTTGGAGTGTTTCGGTGGGAAATTGAGCAAATTTTTTAGAGCATTTATGAGGTTAGACACTGATGTTGGACGAGAAGGTCTGGCTCGCAATCTCTGTTCTAGTTCATCCCAAAGGTGTTGGCTGGGGTGGAGTTCAGGGCAGTAATATTAAAACCATCTAATATTATAAGTCCCTCTTGTCCACCCTTCGAGGCATGGAAACCATAAAACTTCAAAAGGTGGGGCTGTTTTATCCGGTACCAAGACGTTAGCAGCAGATCCTTTAAGTACTGTACTGTAATCCAAAATAGGTCCTCTATGGATCCAGCACATCTCCCAGATGCTTGATCTGATAGAATCTGGGGAATTTGGAGGCCAACTTCTTGAACTGATCTGTTCAAGGTTAAGTATGTTAAGACATAATAATAATAACATAGTACATGTTATATTGATGGTCTGGAGTAAAGGCATGAGGTGATATAGGAAGACATAGGAAGAAGTAGGTACAGGACAGTATGACATTATGACGACACACATACATTAATTTCAGGATAGCTGTAAAGCAATCTGACAGACACATCAACAAGGAAAAACCACACACAGAGAAAGAGAGAGGTAGGGCAAAAGTGAGTGAGGCAGAGGTCTTAAACCTTTTCTTGAAGTCTGGCAGTGAAATGAATAGGTGCAGCTGGAAGTGACACTGAGGAGGATTCAGGCTGACAAGCGCTCTAACAGAACGCCAGGAAAGAAGGAGAGGAACAAGTTAGAGTTATGGGACAGAGAGAGAGAAAAAGTGAGACAGAGAGAGAGAGAGAGAGAGAGAGAGAGAGTGAGAGAAGTGTGTGTGAGAAAGAGATGAAAGTGAGACAGAGAGACAGGGAGAAAGAGATAGAGTCATTTACTCTCAGACATGAAGAAGTGCCTCCTAGTGGCAGCACAGTCACACACAATTTGCTAATGTACATCCGTGCTTTATAGTGAAATACTAGTAAGCCTGTTGCTTATTGGAAGACTACCAAAAAAGAAGGTAGTACTCCACCTCTGGTGTATCAGTGTTTTTGTTTGGTGATCT
>JBBPDH010000144.1:9654282-9665334 GCA_037974565.1 Clupeocharax schoutedeni
ACGAAAACAGACAGGGAGGTTAATATTCAGGAGAACGGGAACGGATATGGGGACGTGAGGGCGAGGCATTCGTGACACCCTCAGATGTTCTCCGTTTTTTTACTCTATCTCTATATGTTACGGTTTGAGAATTTGGACCATCTGGTGGTTGGACATGGTTGGACAACCTCTGCTTTACTGTATGTAATTTAGTAGTGAATTTAATAATCTAATAATCAACTCTATGCAAATAAACTTTAGATGAAAGCATCAGATGAATTCTTCTTTAGATGAATGCATCAAGATTAATCAGTTTTAAAATCCCTGATACTTTTGGCAGAAGATTCAAATGGTCAAATGGCAAACCCTTCTTAAGGCTTGTTCATACACACTTATGCTCCTTCACAAGCCCCCCATCAGGATCCTGCTCCCACCCCAGCAACCCCACTCATCAGTAGGAGGGCCTGACGAACAAGGGTTGACGGACTGAAGGGCTTGCTCAGTAGGAGACAGACAAATGTGCCTGGCAGGCACTGCCTGTTCCATGTCACCTGTCAGCTGGCTGCTGCTGTATGTTGGGCTTGTGTGTGCTGGTGTGTCCACTTTAAAAACGAGTGCAGCATGCCACATGTCAGACATGATGGAGCTTCACGGTCCTGACGCCTGGCACGAGACGTAGTTACCCAGTGGGCATCAGTTTGTGCCTGGCAACACCCCACCTGGCTGACCTTTTCCCAACGTGACCCCAAACGGTGCCAAGCTGTGGTGCACAACATGCCTCGAAGCCAGATGTTAAAGCAAGCATATGAACCGGCCCACCATAATATCTGGAGCACAATAAATAAATAAATAAATAAATACAAATATTTAAAATTACAAATACATTTTGTTATGTTAAAAGACTGACACACTCGTTTTATATGCATGGCTTGACATTCTCTGAAAAGACATTTTATGGTGTTTTGGGCTACTTTATTTTTAAATAGTATGTATATAACACATTATTGAATTGTGTACTTGATATGTTTATTGTGTTTCTGTGCTCAAAGTCTTGGTTCTAATTTATTTTTTGGGGGGAGTGTCATGCATCCCATTATTTTATCTATGATACAAAAACAGGGACTTTAATGACACTGCATTCAGATAAACAGACTTGTAATAATATGGAATTGATCCCATAGTGTACAGCCTTCCCAGAAGCAAAGAGAACAGCAGCAAAAATGACATTGATTCCCCATAACATTCTTGATTTCAGAAGAAAGTTATGTCTAAAATTCTTATGATGGACAAAACAAATGAACACAAATCAACATTTACTAAATGGACAAAAGTAACAGGACACCTGACCATTACACCAACAGGCACTTTAATGACACTGCATTCAGATATATAGCCTTTAATATGGAGCTGGTCATCCTTTGCAGGCACTGATGTTGGATGAGAAGGCCTGGCTCGCAATCTCCATTACAGTTCATCCCAAGGTGTTGGATGGGGTTGAGGTCAGGTCTCTGTGGGGGCTAGTTCTTACACACCGAACTCATCCAACTGAACTCGTCTTTATGGACCTTTCTTTGCGTACTGGGGCACAGTCATGCTGGAATAGAAAATGTTCTTCCCCAAACTGTGCCCGCAAAGTTGTCTAAAATGTCTTGGTGTACTGAAGCATTAAGACTGCACTTCACTGGAAGTATGGGTCCTAGCCCAAACCCTGAAAAACACGTGTGTTCCCATACTTTTGCCTATAAAGTGTATGTACACCAAACACTTTGACCTTGAAATGTGCACGGGTTTAGTGTATTTCAGCCACTATGAGTCGCAGTCCCCGGCTGCACAACTGGCGCTCCTCTAACGCGAGGGTGCTCTTCAGGTTTAAAGTGGCGCTGTTACCATTGCCGCTAAGTATGGAATAGATGCGCACAGCAATTATTGTTGTCTCATATAGAGTGAGTTTTAACATCTTCTGAGGGTCAACTAGATTTACCACAGTTCTAGAATATCAGTGACCACACACATACAGGATTTAGAATTACACATACTCTACAATTTGTGACTTGGGGCAAATAGATGTATTTTGGTTAGTAAGGCAACTTTATTGGCCAACTTTGTACAGTTGACAAAATGCTACACAGGACTTGTGTGGGACATTAGCAGAACCACCAGCAAACATCAAGAGAGCGTTTACCCATCTTTTTTGCTTCTAATTTGACATGTCTACTTTTTCATTAGGTTATCCCCTAAGCTGAATGTACCACCTGTGGAAAAGCGTGTTATTACTTTCTTGTGCAATTTTTAAATCACTATCATTATGTGCATCACTATGTGCATTATTTTGCTTTGATGAGCAATAGTCTACCATGTGACATTTTCTGCAATGTTCTTATCAGGTGAAAAACATTATCATTATGTGCATTATGTGCAATAGTTTTGCCATGTGAAGCATCTAAATCATTGTATTATTTTTGTCTACAATGTGCAATATTGTGTTCTTATCAGGTGCTAAAACATTATCATTATGTGGAATATCTTATTATGTCCAGAAATTTTACAGTGTGTATACGTATGTCAATATTACTGATCTACAGCTGATCTATTATTTGTGCAATTATATAGTCATAACCACTATCTGTGTTATTAGTAATTCACTTAACTGTAGGTTACTTATATATAGTATTTACACCCAGCAGCTGATGGCTTCCTATATACACAAATCATATAGGCAGAAGGTTGATGGTTCGAATCCCAGGGCTTCTAGTGAGATCACTGTGGTACACTTCAGTAAGGTACTGTCCCAACACACTGCTCCCCAGGTGCTGTGGCTGTGGCTGCCAGCTGCTCCACTTGGTGAATTGAATGGGTTAAATACAGAGAAATAATTTCACATTGTGTGCTGTGGTGTGTTCACGCATAACAATAATTGAATGTATATAGCATTTCATATTAAGCTTTTTTTGTACGATTTTTTACTGGATTTATTTAGACTTTACATTTTGTACTGTTCTTGTCTCTGTGACCTTGTGCCATCGTAAACAGTTAATGAAGGTTTCTAATTCTTATTAACTGTGTTGTTATTTATACACAAACACAGATAAAGAGCTAGTTTGATCCACACGCACATCTCTACGAAGAGGTCCCTTTAACATCTTGGTGGTATGATCCAAACTGTGCTATAATTCTGTCATGCTGTATGAAACAGTATTACATCATATGTAAGGAGAAAAACAAATTAACTACATCATATTTTATTAAATTTACTAAATCAGATTTAATAATGAGTATCAAAATTATATCCGTTACAACAAAACATGATTTCAGGCCACACGTAGAAGTTAAGTCCACACAATGCCTCCTGTAAGTGAAGATAATGGACTCGCCCGCTCCCCTCTGCCCCGTGACGTGGTGCGGATGTCCTTCTCGTGCTGCTGTTCAGGTTAAACATGGCTGCGCTCTTACGGTATGCCCGGTTACTGAAGATCTCGCCCCGTGCTCTCCTGCAGGCGACGGGGACACACAGACACGCAGCGGGTGTTAGTGGGCTGTGCGGTGGAGCTGTGTGCAGGAGAGTGGCTGCAGTCCACGGCTCTGTGGGCAGGTGGGTTCAGTCTGGAGCTGCAGCGTGGGTTCCTCTCCACGCGTGTTTGGGTTTTGCAACTGACCTCGAGAAAACATGGCCCTGACCGTGTGGGCTCACATAATCCCTGTCATTAAAGCCACTGGTCAGATATGTCAGTCTTTTTGAATTCTCTGTAGTTTAATTGTTTCTGTTGGTCTCTAGAAGTATGAAGAAGTATGGCCTGGCTTTATGGGCATCCTTGGTATCCTAGCCATGCTTCATCTCCATGACCTCTCTCTGGTCCTTGGTGAGGAGCTCTAATAATGCCCTAGTTACAGTGGCTCCAAGAAGTCATGAGCCATAGAATGTATTTAGTTAAATCTGTTATATCACAAAGTGACAAACATAATTTCAAGGTTGTAATTCGTGTGGTAAAGTGTTTCAAAATGATTTGGTCGGCATTCAGACATTAAAGCCTCTGGTCCGTTGTGCCAGTCTGTTGACTCTCTCTGTAGTTTCGTTGTTTCTGCTTGGCTCCAGAAGAAGTGTGGTCTGTCTCTACTGGCCCATCTTTACTTTACTGCTTGAGAATCAATTAAGTTCGTTGTTTTAGGCCCTAAAGTGACATACAAAGTGACATAGGAGGCTATTTCAAGGTTGTGATTTGTTGTTCTTTCAAAAGCACCCGGTGTGCTGTTAGAGCATCAGTTGAACCCTTTCAGTGTAGGTTTACTTTCAGAATGTTGTGTTTTTGTTTTTTTTTAACACATTTAAAAGTTGAGTCATAAACTGCAGCGACCATTTGTTTCATTCCATCTTCAAGCCATCAGTGTTAAAGTCATCCCTAGATCCTTGTGATCCACAAGGAGGCCCCGTTGCCTCTTATCATATCTCTCATTGGGTTGACCATGTGATCATCAGTAACAGCATACATACTTCACAGCATTAGCAACAAAAGGACTTTTTTCTGTTTCCAGGTTCTCCTCATACAGCTCAGCTTGGCCTTGTTCAGCGCTGCGGTACTATGGCACAGCTGTGGAGCAGAAGGGGGTGGATAGAGATGAGTCCAGCCTCGGAGTGCGAACTAAGCAGGCACAGCAGTTTGACTGGGCTCTCGCTAAACTAGACACCTCAGTCAGAAGGACCGGCCGAGTTACCAAAACGTTGCTGCAACGCATCTTTCATGATATCTGTCGGACCGGTGAGGCAAAGTGGCATTAACCCCTTAATCTGTTGAATTGTTATTCAGTTATTGATCTTATGGCAGGGGTTACATTTTATCCACAAACGGGCCATTTGGCTGAAGGTTCATTCCAACTAACCAGAAGTTTATCTGCTCAGTTGTTTGAAGAGACTTTAAGTGGTATTAGGTGAGCCTTTGCTTCCTTGGAATGAAAACCTGCAGTGACACTGGCCCCTTGTGGATAAGATTTGACACCCCTGTCTTATGTTATGCAATACTAAATGTTGTCAGTATGGCAGAAATGTATTATGACAAATTAAAACATTTTCATTATTTGGAATGAACAGAAGTGAAAACTTGTCTTTTTGAAAACTTTGTCTTGTCTTGAAATGTGCTTAAGATGCATTATGCTCTGAAAAATGTTTCACATAAATTGTTTCAGTAATTACAACCTTTACTTTGCCCACTCTTAGCAACAGCTATAAATTATTCAGAAAGCATGGAACTAATGTAGATGAGTTATGGGAGTGAAGAGTCTGGGCCAATCGGTTAGTCCTTAGCATTTAAAGAAGACCTGCAGTTTTATTGCCAATTTACACATGTTAATTATTGGGCAATTTCTAAATTGGTGCTTAGTTTAACCCCATTTGAGGACCGAAATAATGTCATCTACTGTTATTACTTTAGGGGCTAAAAGGTTAGTGAAAGGAAATCATAAAATATAATTATAATTTACATCAACTGCATGTATTTATATTAATGGGTTATC
The DNA here is from genome assembly GCA_037974565.1 of Clupeocharax schoutedeni. Classification (NCBI taxonomy): domain Eukaryota; kingdom Metazoa; phylum Chordata; class Actinopteri; order Characiformes; family Alestidae; genus Clupeocharax; species Clupeocharax schoutedeni. The sequence continues at coordinate 9,659,764 of JBBPDH010000144.1, forward strand.
ATGGCAGGAAATGGCTAAATGCTGTCGCTTCTGAAGCTCTAACACCCATTCAGCCCTTCAAAACTGCAACTGTTTTTTCATGCATGGATTTGTCTGGGCAGCCTAAAAGAGCAGTACAAAGTCATTTTGAAGCATTGCACGCAACTTCTGTGTGACTAATGATTCATTATGCAAATTGGCATTTTAGCAGGACAAACAAAAATGACTTTAAAAATCACAAACTGTCTGTCGTTACTAGAAATGCAACTGTGTGATGCTTAGCTTACTTATACATACTTATGATTTTGTGACTGTATCTGATCTTTTAGGCTTAAAAAGCACAGTATATGTCACATCTCTATACTGTGCTCTTTCAGCAGCCAGCATGGAGCTCCCACCACCTCACAAACACATACCATAATTACTGAGACAGCCTATCAGAAAAGTTCATATTCCAATCAGCATTTGAAAAATGGCCTTTTTTGACCAAAGTAATCAACAGGCTGCCACACAGCATACAAACGTGATTAAAAGCCTTTGATTTTTAGAATCAGAAAACTTTTGAGACCGCTTGTGTTTGCTTGTGTTCTGACTGCACTGACGCACAGAGTTGGGGCTGGTAGTAGCCAAAGTAGCCAAGTGGATAAATCACTTGCCTGTGACCTTGATGACCACAAAGTTGCCAGTTCAAACCCCCACTTTCTTTCATTGTGTCCTTGTGAACTTGACCCTCAGGGGCTCTGTCCTAGTGATTGTAAGTCGCTCTGGATAAGGCCAATGCCAGATGCCAGTTTACAGAAACTAGTACAATATAAAAGTACATCGTAATAAAACATAATACTGCACATAATAGATATTGCACTTACTGAAATGTTAATAAAACTGATCAATAAAACTGCACATGGTAGACTTTTGTAGACTATTCGAGAGATTTATTGTCACAATTTACACAGTATACAGGGTATCAAGATTCTGTTTCATGCAGCCCCCCATGGTGCATTCTGTCTAAAAAATAAATATAAGAATATAAAAACTAGGAACTAAAAGTTACCCATAAATATAAAGCTAGTCATTACTATTGCACATAATCATTTCAGCACATGTTTTCCATGGTAGACTGTTGCACTTTATAGTAAGACTAAAAATGCACATAATGATATACATATGGATTTAAACCTAAGCAATTTCACAACAAAGAATCGTCAGATTATTGTGTATAGAGTCTGATGGCAGGCAGGAAACATTTTTAGTGGCGTTTAGTGGAGCACTTTGAACTTGTCACCGTTAGCCAGCTGTGTTTACTGACATTTGAAAACTTGTGTTACCACTGTAGGCTACCCCAGTGGGAACCAGGCTCTGCTGCTGCTCAGAAGTTGTGGTTCCCTGCTGCCAGAGTTGCCGTTTTCTGAGCGTACAGAGTTAGCCCACCGTGTCTGGGATAAGCTGCAGGAGCTGGGTAAGAGCACTGGCACCCTCAGCCCTTCTGCTACATATAAGCCTATTGCGAATCTCTTTTAACCTCAAGAATCCTATTCCAGGTGCAGCTTATGATGTCAGCCATTACAATGCTCTGCTTAAGGTCTACCTGCAGAACGAGCATAAGTTCTCCCCCACAGATTTTCTTACAAAGATGGAGGCAGCCAATGTGCAGCCCAACAGGGTGAGTGAGCTCTTAGCAGGGTGTGAGCATTTGGCATCTTTGCTCAGTTTTAGTTGCATGACTGGGTCAGTTAGTTAATTAGGGTTTTCTGACAGATATGAATTATATAGCATGTTGTTTACTTCAGTAATATTATAAATGCATGGTCTTTTTGGGTTTGCTATTGGGTTAAAGATGATTAAAGATATTCCTCTGTTGTCAGGTGACCTATCAGAGACTGATTGCAGCATATTGTCAAGATGGTGACATTGAAGGTGCAAGGTGAGGGAAAAAAAAGGGCTGCCATTATGCACAACCCAAAGAGGTTTTGATAAATATTATGCAAGTGATTGTTTTTGGTCTGTTTTGTTTTTGAGTGATCTTACATTTTGCGGATTGCTTGTTGCCATGTCATATACTAAACTCTGTGTGTGTCTGCAGCACAATTCTGTCCTTCATGAAGAGCAAAGACCTGCCCATAACAGAGGCTGTGTTCAACTCCTTGATAACGGGTCATAGCCGAGCAGGGTAAGTTGTTTTTTGCTGTGCACACTTTACTAGACAGAAAAGGTGCAAATTCAAGCATTTAGCCCTAATTCTGTGGTCACTGACCTTGGTTCTGGAGATATGACTTCTTGAGAAGTCAAATTCCAGCCACGGTGTGTATCACCTGTTCTGGTTAATAAAGACCATCAAAAGTCCCTGGTTGGCTGGTGTGTTAAATAAAAGGAGGATGCATGTTGGATGCTGGTTGAAGCTAAACATAGCAGGAACGTAGATCTCGAGGATAAGGCTTGGTGATACAAATTTGTCTGGACTAGTTTTAGTGCACAGGCTTGATCAGTCTAAGAATAGAAATGGGTCAATTACACACCAAGACAGAAAGATCAGAGTAAAGGATCAGAAGTGAACCATAAGGCTGATGCTTCTGCATGTGTAAGTGTCGTTTAGCAACTGTTTATCTTTTTGAACAGAGACATGGAGAGTGCTGCTAATATCCTTTCTGTGATGAGGGGGGCGGGCATCGAGCCAGGTCCAGACACTTACCTAGCTCTGCTCTGTGCTTATGCTGAGAAGGGAGACTTTGGCAAAATCAAAGAGGTGAGTTCTGCGTGGGAGTACGCACATATTCTGTTAAATAGTACACAGTGTCATTTTAATGTGTCACTTTACCTTAGAAACTTCTGATCCGTTTGTTTTCCAGTTCTGATTTTGCAAGAAGCTGTAAAGTAAGGGTTCAGGATAATATTTACATTCTCATAGTTTATTTTTCAACTTTTTTGGATAAAATGATAAACCTTTACACACTTGTTTGTGGGGTATGGTCAAAATATTTTTTTATTAAATTACAATTTTATTTTAAAAACTGTTCAGTTACATAATAAAACCCAATTGGCAAACCAAACTTAATTACATTTGCAATAACAAAGTGACTGCATTTTATTTTGATGGTACGCAGGGACGTAATAAAGCACTCCCGTCTGAATTTGAAGTCCAAACTTCATTCCTATTTGTAGTCATCTGGCTTGAATTTTTTTTAGCATACGGCATCCAGTGGGGTTTATAATGGAAGTGTGGGTTATTTATTGCAGCAGTTACAATTATAAATTGCAACCTATGGAATTAATCATAGTTTAACAGTGTTTCTAAAACTATGCTACAAAATGTCACACTTTTTTTTTGTTTGTTTGTTTCCAGTACAGACTACAACTACTTTTACCCAGAAAAGGTCAATTAACGAATTAGATGGACAGAGAAAACACTCACTGTGTGCAGAACAGTGTTGGTAAACTGGATCAAGGCTATTTGATTTCCCAGGATTGGTAGTTGTGTTGTGTTGGAACAGTGTCACCAAACTGTGCTGGGCACTGGCCATTCAGGAGCAGAACCCTTGCTCTTAAGAAAAAGTTGGTCGTTTGTCTATGATAACTGTTCTGTTCTTCCTCTTAATCAGTGTGACCATATCCTTTGCCTCATACTCAGACTTTAGATACAGTGGAGAGCTCAGACACCAGTCTGATGGACAGAGACCTGATGCAAATTGTGTTCAGCCTGGCTAAGGCTGGCCATCACCAGCACGTACCAGAGATAGTGGAGCGCATGAAGCATGAAAGAGGCTTTGTTCCAGGTACTGCCCAGTAACGCACATTCTTTTAAAATAACCGTTCGCTTACATGCTGTCTGTATATGTACTGCCATGCATTTCTGGGGTCTTTTGTCAAGCATCTTGGAGAACAAGAGTAAACTGATAAATACAGTGCATCAACTGAGCCTACAGTTCAGAATTAACACAGACTGAGGCTCATAATGATTTAACATGGTTCTAAATTGTTTGCGTGTGTGTGTGTGTGTGTGTGTAGATGCCATGAACCTGTGTTTGAGCCTGATCACCCAGGGCTTTGAGGACACAGCTTTTGCTGTGCTGAAAACCTTCCCCAGCCTGCAGGCAGAGTCACAGAACGGTGACTCCCTGAACCTGGGCAACTTTTTCCTCCGTCACTGTGTGAACATGGATAAGGTACAGAGAATATATAGGCTACGTTTGGGTAAAATCATATACACAAATGTGGTCCAATACCATTTTTCCCCTCCCGATACCGATTCCGATACTTGGGCTCAGGGTATCGGCTGATACCGAGTACTGATTTGATACCTGGGTGTGTATCTGTATATACAGCTGTAGATACTACTAGTCCTGTATTAATCGACATAATTATTTTATGCTGTGCTTTAGATTTTGTGTTGTATTGCTTGTGGCAACACGACACAACTTCCTGTGTTTGCATTCTGAGCAGCGAAGAAGAATTGATTTCCGATTTGCAGTGTTAAGCAAAGCTAGCGGGAATAACTAGGTTATGTTTAGGAAAATGGTATCTGATCGGTACGTGGACTCAAATACTCGCCGATACCGATACCAGATTTTTTGGTGGTATCGGCAGCATTTCCTATACTAGTATCGGTATCGGAACAACACTAGTCTTTTGGTTATGTTTGCAACACTGTTCGACAATTATATAAATTACTGGTTACTGGTGATTATAGCTAGGCAGTGCAAGGCAGTACTTTAGTCCAGTTTTAGAGAGAACTGTATAATTACTGCATATTGATAAATGTTTAAAATGGCTACATCTAAAGAACTTCATATGGTTTGTGGCAAGTGTTCGATGATGCATGACTGAAGTTCATGCATTAACATTACACTTACATATTTGGCAGATGTTAATTCATATTGAGTAAATGTGATAAAATTAAACTTTCTTTTGCTTTAGGCGTCATGCAGCAGTTTGGTCATTTACCTTCACAAACACAGCTGATTCAACGTAATTGGCAGGTTGTGTGAGTGTGTTTGAATAGGGGTGCTGTCAAATTCAGCTGAAGACTGATTCTCCAAGATTCTGTGCCTGGATTACGACTTGTTACTCCAGTACAAATAGGGACAGTTAGATTTTTTAATATAGTATATAGACTATTATATATCATTCTATATGCAATGTAGGATCGTCTCGCCGACTCTTTAACCCATTTTCATAATATAGGCCTGACTAAACTGAAAATATCATACTAAGGATAAACGTGTATTTTTATGTGCTGTTGCATGCAATACTGATGTTTTGATTTCTGTTTTTTTCTTGTCTTTATATGTCAGTCACCTGAGAAATTGCTTGGTTTCTGTAAAGATCTAAAGGACTCCAGTCTGCACTCTGCACCACAGCAGTTTACACTCCACTGTGCTCTGGACTCCAAAAAGACAGGTTTGTGGTCGTGTATGTGCACAATTGAATCTAACCCCGTTTTGTGTCTCATGTGCCTTTCATAGCAAACTGACAGATACATGGTAGGTGTGAAGTAATAAAGTGTTCCCTTTCAGTGTTGGGTGTAACGCGTTACTGTAATAATATGACTTTTTTCAGTAACTAGTAGTGTAAGGCATTACTCGTCTGAAAATGGTAATA
>JBBPDH010000144.1:9675299-9687919 GCA_037974565.1 Clupeocharax schoutedeni
GTGCGTGCGTGCGTGCGTGCGTAATTACATTCTACACATTTGAATTTAAAATATGAACAGGTGATTAAGATCACATTGAATAATATGGTGTGGTTCATACGATTCAGAACCATGTATTAAACCAACCTTACTTGCAGCTTCCACACATACATAAACTGCTGTGAGTAGTCTTTGCAGAGCATTTTCATTTTTGATGTATGGTCTCAGCAAATTTTGATTTAAATTGCATATTTTAGCTCAAATAATGTTCAAATGGCATTAAATAAAGTTTATATACATGAAAGGTACTCAACTGCATAATCACATAATGCCTCTCAGCTATATTAAGCACAGTCATGACATCTTTATTCTGACTGTTCACACCAAATCACATTTCCAGGTTTTAAAGAAGGTCAGGTGATTTTAACTCATTAATGGGCATCACAGGTTTCAGAAGTTTTGGGCAGTTCAGTGACATGGTGCGACTGAAAGTGTGTGTGCCGTTTACTCAGTTATTTTGTGTATATATGTGCACATAGTCTCAACGGCAGCTAGACACACTAATGTTACATCTCTGATCTTCTGCTGCCCCCTGCAGGTCGAGTGACTTGGAGAGCATGGTCAAGGTAAGCGGTCTCTGTGCTCTGCCTGTTTTTATTCTTTGCACATAAAAGTCTGGACAAGATTGAAGTGTAAACTGTTCATGTGGGATGAGTGGTAGGGTTCAAAATGTTTATTGATTATGGTTTTCTATGGGACAAGCATTTTAGTTCAACCAATGTGTGACCTTATTTTAGATCAATCCAATATTGTGTATTTATTTTCTGTTTCAGATTGCTGAACTTCTCTATAGAGAAAGCCGGTTCAGTCAGGCTGGCACAGAAAGTGCAGGTGAACTTGCATCAGGTCTCTCTGATTCTCTTACAGTCACAGTAGTTGCTTTCTTTTTTAGTTGGTGTCTAGTTTCTCAGACCCTGTGTGGACTATTTCATATTTTGCCCAGTGTTCTAATATAACAGATCAGACTTGGTGATTTGTTAACAGCTAAGTGGATTCTTATATTAAGTTTGTGTGGTTCCTCGCCCAGAGCATTCACTCACTGCATTTGCAAGACCAGATTGTAGAGGCATATTTTGTGATTCACAAGCAGTGTATTATACAGCCCTGTTTGGGGATAAAATTATGGTTTATCTTAGGGATGCACCGGGATGATATTTTTGTGGTTTGTTTTTTGTAAACACAGAGTTTTTTGTAATTTTTTTGTGATATTGCCGTTTTGGCTGGGACTGTGTATACTTGCAATTGCATAAATTAATATTCATGGTTCAAAGAATAAATCTGTTACAAAACTATTATTTTGTAACAGATTACAAAACAGATTATTAAGTTAAGAATGCGCAATATTATACAGTTAAATTTCTTCTCTCATAAAACAAGTGAATTCACATGCATTTTAATGTTCTGGATGAAGTGCATAAACAAAGTGCATTCAGAACAAGCGTTTTAAAAACTGTTGAAATATATATAAGATTCTCTGTAGGCCTATAAAATAATTCTGTATTAAATCAAAGACTGGCATAGCCCATATATCAACTATAATCACTGGAAAACTTTCTTGCCTTTTCAAAAACGTCCACCACAGACTGAGCGGGTGCGCTTGAAGGGTATTGCCTTTTCGGCATTTGGGATGTTTTGGATTTCTATGATAAATGAATCCCAAAGTTGAACAAATCTAGAAATTTCGGCATTCCTCGCTTTACAAACGGCTTTCCGTGTGTCTTTATTAGATCTATCGAATTGTGCCCATGCAGCAGACATGTTGACTCTAATCCAATCTGGCGCATGCAGGTTGCGGTTGTTGATTGCGTCATCACTGTTTCAGCCACTCTTAAAAAAAAAAAAAAAATTCAAAAATGTTCAGTGGCCGAATATTAGGTGCATCCCTATTTTATCTTTTTTTTTTTTTTGCAGAGCCGTTACTGATGGGGAGGTGTGTGTGTGTGTGAGAGAGAGAGGGAGGGAGTCTGAGTGCACAGTTCTGAAAAAGATAGCATGGGAAAAAGCATTTGTCTGTATGTCCAAGCTCACTGATGGAGCTTGTCCTGACAGCCTCACTTTGCGTTAAGTGTGTGTGTGTTTGATGCAGCCTGAACCATCACTGTTTGTTTGTGTACTTTTGTGCGTGAGAGGGCTGTCTGGCTGCTGAGTCTGCACTGAGTATAGTGTGTGTGGTGGGGGGATGAGGGTCTCGCCGCGTCTGGGCTTGCCTCAGCACTTGCGTGTGAGCAGGTGGGAGAGATGGAGACGGTCTCTCTGTCTCTTCTCATCGGCCCCCATCTCACAAGTGTGTGTGAGGCTGTCAACTGCCTGACACATTAACACGCTCCAGACAAGGCTGTAGGAAAGCTGCCTCAGTCAGCAACACACACATACACAAGCCATCATCCCTTTTATTAAGAGTTTTTACTAATAGTATGTTTGGATAGTTGTCTTTTCCTGTATTTGGGATTTGTCTGCGTAAGTAAAATGGTGATAAAGCACTTCTGTCTCCTCTCTGCTGAAACCAGATCAGATGGCCTATTTTCTCTATAACCTGTTTGATGGAATGACTGAGGCAGAGGTGCAGGCCAAAGAAGAGAATCTAAGAGTGTTCCTCAACCAGCTGGAGAAAGTGGTATGTACACCCACCAGAGCTGCACAATATAGACAGAATACTAGTTATTAAACGATACTATATATTGCAATGACAAAAGGGCATTGCAATATGTAGCATTAAGACCTGGTCACTACCTGCTATATGCAGTGTGCTAACCGCAACACCCCATCTGACTAGTAGGGGAGGGGTGAGTGGTCAGTGTTGACATTGTATACATTGCAGCATTCTCTATCACTTGCATAAATTGTTATCCAGTATCTCAGTATTGTGCGTATTTAACTCAATTTTAGGAACGCTGTGAAGTTGGTGAGAACTTTCTGCTTGCCATGTACAGTTTAGTAGTGCGGAAAAAGGGTTTGTGGTTTAAATGCATTGTGTGCTTGCAGAACGTCACCATCCCAGTGAAAATATTTAGAGGAATCAGGAACATTCTGCTGTCTTACCACACACCAGAGCTTATTAAGGTACTGTTTCACTGTGACTATATTTAGTGAATTTAATGATCTCAAATCGAAAAGTGGGAATGTGGGACACTAATGTTGATTTTGTTTCTCTGCTTGCAGGATGTTCTTGCTCTTGTGGACAACAAAGAAAACGTCACAATATCTGACACCCCCAGCCATAGTGTAAGTGTCAGCAAGGTTGTTAGTTCCTTAATACTAAGATGCACTGTGTGTAGATAGAACACTATCGATAAGAACGAATGACTGGGAGAGCCTAACTGACTTTCTATTTCTCTGAAGGGGGGGAGAGCGGTTGCGACGGAGAAGAACCTGGAGGAACTGAAGTCTCAGGGAAAGCCGCATGGAGGAATGCTGAAACAGCTCATCAATACTCTGTGTGCTGAGGAGGTAAAGGTGTCCTTTGGCTCTGTTCCACTGGTACAAGGAACCATGCTGTAGCACAAGTTAATGGTTTTCCAGTACAAATAGTGAGCTGTACCTGAGCCCTCCCCATGCTGTCATAGCCCTGCTTGATGGCAGGACCAAAAGTTTAAATACAAACAGAATTGCTTGTACTTCCCAGTTGTTAAAGCTGAAGATCACAATAGGAGTTTTTTTGTGACAATTTCTCTTTAACACTGTGAGAAATGTGAAGGTGTACCAGGACCTCTCAAACAAGTCAGTTACATGGTCATTGCACAACACCACAGAGAAAAAAGAGGCAATAAATAAATAATAAAAGACCATAATAAAAGTTTTTGCTGGTATGACTCCATGGATGCAATTTATAACTGCCCATAAAATGTGGGGAGAGAACTTGTGCATCAGAAACACCATTACCTGACTGAGAGACACTGGAAAATCAAAGTGTGCTGCAAGTTCTGTATTATTGCAGTATGATTTATGTACTGCACCGTTCCAGTAAGCCTATACAAAATGTGTCTTGTCTTTTCCATATGCTCTCTCACAATCTTCTAGTCTGTTTGTTCAATCTGCACTCTTAGTTTTTGAGATTTTGTACTTATTGGCCACTAACTTCTACTACGTGTCTCTCCTTAGAACTTGACCCGTGCTCTGGAGCTGAAATCTCAGTATGAGGAGGAGATGACACCTAGTTGTTACGCCTTGCTCATCAACCTGTGCTGTCGTCATGACAATCCTGAGGAGGCGCTGAACCTGAAGAGAGAGATGTGAGTTCAAAGTGCAGTCACACACAGATGAACATGGAGCCATCTATAAAGTGAAGGGAAATAAAGTGGGAAGTGCACATTAGTTTTGGCACTTAACAGAGGCAGATGTTGAATTAGGTTTGGCATCCTGGGCAGGCTATTGGTTTCAGTTCACATTTGTATTTGCAGTGTGTTGACACTTGGGAAAAAAATATTTTGCACCACCTTGTGGGTGGCAAACAAATCCTGATGTTTTTGGATGAATTCATTTCTCATGGGACCTCTGAAATATCCCAGTGAATTTATTAGTAGAAGAATTTGACTGTATTGGTCCTTAAATGTCTTTATTAGAGCATTGTTCACCTAGAACTGTGGAACATCTTTAGTAGTGTTAATAATGTTTGAAGGGCGTTTTGTGGTGTAGTTTTGGAGAACATGCACGGTATGAAATGCAAGAGATGCCTTTGGATTGTTAGCTGTCATCGAAGGGATTTTCCCCATTGCTTGGAGGAAAATTTCTGCACTGTACTGTGTGTGGATCTGTGTAAACCCCAAAAGGTCAACAAACTTGTAAATCCCAAAAGGGTGTGGATGTAGATTGTGGAAGTTTGCATTTTTTCTTGTTGCTAAATTTGTTTCCATGTAGGTCCCGGAAGGACTCGGAGGTTGCCCTGGATTCCAACAAGTACATGAGCTTGGTCAGGGTGTTGTCCAAACATGGCAAGCTGGAAGGTTAGTATACACGCATACACACAGTACATGAGCCCTCAAAAACGTTCCACTTAATCTTGAACTGTGTTTCTGCATAACTTTAGCAGAGTAACGTTGCAAATGTACTGTCTAGAAAGTTTAGGATTTACGATGGCTTCGTGCATTCAGTGGAGAATGCGAGTGAAATAATCAATATCTAGCAAAGACCATAAAGTGAAAAGCTGTACTTTATTGAGACAAAGTATTACAAAGAATTTTACCTGTTATGGGACATTTTTATTGGACTGCCAATTTCTTAATTCATTTGGCAAAATTCAGAATGTGTGTGAGAGAGAGACTGGAAGCGGTGTGAAACCCTAAACGTCCATCTCTGTGGACGGCTACATTAATCAGCCATTATCTGAATTCCACGGTGGATTTCTCCACGCTCATGTAAGACACAATTACAATAAGAGTGTTTCTTCTTTGCTTTTGTGCACACAGTGATGGCAAAAATATACACTTGTGCTCCTTTTTTTTGTACCATGTGTGTCACTCTCGATCCCCCTCCTGGTGGACTCCTCCTGTCACAGAGCGGGGGAAAATTACAGGACCTGCGCCACTTTAACGGAATTACCGAAATCCGTCCTGATACTAATGGCATATCATGTCGGGGAAAGTGCTTGAGCGTTTCAAACACACACATTTGCATGTGAATTCAGGCGAGGGCGTGTAATGAGGGGAAGCGCAGGCGCGTGTGCCTATATGTCCGTCAGTATGAGGGAGCGGCCATTAGCCCACCAGCACGCAGTGGCAGCTTGTCTGCCGCATTTACACACCTCAGTGCTCCGCTGCCCACATTGCTGCGGCAACCGGTCCTGCTGAAAGATCATGACTCATGACATCAGCGCACACTGGCTGCCCCAGCTTTTAGCAGCTCTGTTTTAACACCCAACCCCCCTCCCCCTACAACAGCTCAGGTCTGCTTCTTTTGGTGTGGAGTTTATAAGGATCTTCTGGGGCCGGAGAATGCCGAGAGGAGTAATGGCGTGTGTGATATTTGTTTACTTCTGTGTGTGTGCGATCCATTTGGGCCCCATTTAGTAGCAGCAACTGATTGGTCATGATTAGCGGTTGTGTCTGAGCTGTCTCTTCTTCCAGGACTTTACAGCATTTAACTTGCTTCAGTCAAGTGTGAAACAGGATAGTCAGGGTGGGGATTGTAGGGTCATGTTTGTGACCTCACTTTATAGGTAGGAGTGCAACAGCGCATCAAAAAATTATGACATTGCGATGGAAAGCGTGACTTGCATTGATGAGAATGGGGGGGGGGGGGGGTATTGCCATCCAATACAGCTGCATTGTGAGACTGACACCAATGTTTGTAGCAAACAGCACAAATCAACAACTCAGTCCAGCACATACTTTTACATTAGTGAGTGAATAGTACACTTTGAGATTAATGACCGAACAATAAGCCTTCAGTTTAACTCCTAAAATCTTAAAGACCTTGCACTGCATGAAAAAAAGTATTAATTAGTCCCTCAAGTTTAAAGTGACACGTAAATACACCTTTTAAAAACAAAATAGAAGTAAATTATGCAATTCCTCTTTCTGTGACAATAGCATATCTGGGGGAAATACCTGGAGTCAGGTTGCATGGAAGAGTGTCTGGAAATAGGGCACCTTAAAATCACTGCAATGAAAAATGGTACAATAATGTTCCTAAAGATCTTTGGCACCACTGACCATGCCACTCTGGTCACAATGTTTAAACTGCGATGGGTCCAACATTTTCTGTGTTCATGTGGACCCATCGCAACATTGTGACCAGAGTGGCATGATGATTTTTAAGGTGCCCTATTTCAGGACACTTTTTTTCTAACAGTGCAAGGTCCTTTAAAGATGTTATTTTTCTGTGATTATTTGAACAAAATTAACACGTTAATTCAACACCCCTAGAGATTTAGGGTTATTGTAGTCATTTTTGTGGTTGTACCGTATTGGATGTAATTTCACATAAGTAAACAATATATAACCTGCTTTGAGGGCTATCCTGTACCATCCCATAGCATTGTGAGATTTCTGCACTGCACCATAAACCTCAGTCTTCTAGGTACTTGACATGGTTCACTCTTTACACTGCAGTGTTGTTCTGTTGGAGAATGAAAAGGTTTTTCGTCTTGTCCCTGATGGGTATCGCTTTCGCTGTGCCCTGCGGCAAGCCACTTAACCTCAATCGCTGGAGATCATACCCAGCTGTTAACACACACCACAACGCTTTCTTTAAACAGGAGCTTAAAATCAAACTGATGGCTTGTCCCGTGTCTAGCCGACCGCTGGGATCCTGATACAGCACAGGTCTCTCCTGCAGATCTCTGATGGCAGAAATGCCAGTGTTGAGTGAGAGGAGTGTAATCTTACTAAAGCAGCCTCTCGAACACTCAGCATGACCCCTACGTTAAAACCCGTCTCCTGCCTTTGGTCCTCCCACCTTTTGCCCTGTCAATTTTCCCTTAGCACAGAGAGCTGCCACCGATTTGCATAACAAGAAGGGGAAAATTAGAGGGAAGTGAAGTGATTGACTGGAATTTGGAAAGCATTTTGTGTGTGTGTGTGTGGAGCAAAGAGTTAAGTTTTAGCATGGTACATTCTAATTTACTTAGATATCCCATGCAACTATGTTCAATTTAGAATTCTGATTACTGTTTATGTGGAACTGCCAACCTGAAGCCCTCTTGCCCACAGCACAACTGCTAAATTTCATCAACACTGCCAATTAGAAGCATTTAATGCAGCCTTGATTTCACTAGTGTTTACATTTTCTTGTGAGCGTACCATGCTCTCAGGGAATGTGACTTCCCTAACAGCCTCTAGGGAATAGTCAGCATTCTCGGTGATTAATGACTGCATGAAAACTCTTGAAAAATGCCAAGAAACACCTATACAGGACAGTACAGCACAGGTTCATTTATCTGTGCACATTTGTGTTTGATTATAATGTGTGTCAGTTGTGTGAACTTAAAATGGTTCAGGGTAGAAATTTTGTACATTTTTGAAAGCAGCTACATTGACCGACTAAGAATGGATCTAGCAAAGCACTTCTGATGAAAAAAATAAGTTGAAGGTAGCTACAGTAGTTTATGTGCATGTTTGGTAGAGGGCGTTTGCTTTCTCTCTCTAGTCCAGCTTCAGATGATTAGTATCGCCGGTGCAAACAGACCCTATCGGTATCATCCCATTAGCGAGCCTCTAAACAGTGCGTAAACACATCTTAATTATCTGGCTTGGTGACAAAGCAGCTGTTGAGTTTGTTGAGGGAGGGGTGCTGTTGAACCACGAATCCTCGACCCCTGCCAGATGGGAGCATTGCCCAGTAAAAAGCTTCCATTACTGCGGGCGATCTGAGGCATGCCTACGACCGAGGCCCACCAGGTTCACATCGGGCACACGCCGCACACCTATAATTTACCGGGATGCTTTCGCAGGGAGCCGTGAAAAAAAAAAAAGCAGCCCGCTATTGTGGGGGCCTGGTAATTGTAGTCTCGTTTAGAAATGCAAGTAGCAATTAGCGGCGAATTGGCATTATACGCCAGCATTTGCATTCCCGCTGGGTGTAAAATGTTGTTTTAATAGCGGTTTGTTTTCCCCACATGAAATTATCTAAGGGGCCTTTTATCACCTCCTCCCCTCTCATGCTGGCTCCAGCATGCATCAGCAGCAGCAGGCCCATCAGGGGATGGCCCTACTCCCAGCCTCAGATTTAGTCCCGCTGAGTGAAGAACAAGCTACTGAGAGCATTAAACTGTATTGGTGCAGGAACTTGTGTCCTAAGGGGCCTTCCTAACCTGGTGCAGACATATCATACCAGAACCAGGGCATGGTTTTGATCAGCTGACAAGCCACTTGACTGGTTTCTTATCACTGGTGTCATAAACTTTCTAAAGTTTGTTTTGTGTGTGTGTGAGTGAACTGATAGCTGCCATTTGACATTGTGTGAACAGTTAACAAATGAACCAACAAGAAGGCGAACCTTTTCTAAATGTTTCGGTTTAGTTAGTTTTTCCTTTTACAAAGATACCATTGTGAAGATGGAAGGTTTGCTAATGTCAGTGACAGTTAAGGGAATGATTGATAGTTGCATGTTACAGCTAATCATGGATATCTCTCTCTGTCTTGCTCAGAGGCTTTGGACATGCTGAAGGAGATGAAGGAAAAAGATGTGTTGCTGAAGGACACCTCAGTCACTATGTTTTTCCATACGCTGAACTCTGCTGCTTTGAAGGGAGATATCTCTACCGTCCAGCGTCTGCAGGAGACTGCCTTCACCCTGGGCCTCGTCAAACCCTCCAGCAACCTCTGCTCACCCCTGGTCACTGCATACCTTGAGAAGTGAGCAGAAATTACCCTTATTCTTCCCCTAATCACTACTATCAACGCTTCTTTTAAAACAGCCAGCCTGAATCACAGAGTTTACATACATTCTTGCATTTGCGGAAGACCAAATGGGCGTTTGTGTTTGTCCACATGCATGTGCTCACAAAGACGTCTATGGCTATCATTGCCTTCTGGCTAAAATTCACTATGCAAATTGAGCCGATGAAGGGGGGGGGGAGACACGTTGCTTCACCAAGCTTGGCCCCTCGGCCCCGCCCCCGAGCCTCCATTGAGGTCTATTTGCGAGAACCGCTTTTAAGTAGATCAGCTCATTTGCATGTTAATTATGCACCCTGTGCTAATTGCTGGATTTGCCGGGGACATGCAGAGCAGTGCGTAAGTGCCTCCCCCACCATACCCCTCCCTGCTGGGGAATATAGGGGTGTACATGGTGTTAGTCAATGTGTACACACACACACTCATGTGGGTTCACTTGCTGCCCCTTCCAAGACTATTTGTTTTCCTGTCACTGGAGTGGTGCAAACACATCGGCACGGTGCAAGCTTTAATTGCTGCCTCTCTTGCGATAAGCTTTCTAATTTAACTCTGGTTCATTAGTGGGACAAATAGGGGGGAGGTAGGAGCAGGGTGACTCTCCACAGAGAGGCAGATAAGCTCACATTCACACATCACACACACTCGTGGTGACTGGCAGCCATCCTTGTGCACAACTTTGGGAGGAAAAGTACACAGGAGGAGATGGCGATGCACAAGCTCTAAGTGGGGCAGACTGGTCTTTCTGCCACACGTGTTTGGTATCAGCTGACAGGATTGACTTAATAAAGCACGTCTCAGTGTTTAATGATCTGCCCAGTCTGTCTTTTGATTCCTTGATTCTTTGTCCTCCTCTCACACTGTCAGTCTTTTGTTCCTCCCTCACCTCTAAAGTTTTCCACCCTTCCTAACTCACCGCCCCCTTTTTTCCAGCTCCCTCTCATTTCCCGTCAACCCTTTCTCTTTCTCTTGCTCTCTCTCATCCTCGTGCAGACATCCCTCTCTTTTTCCCCGTCTTGGAAAGCTGTGTGGACGGGGGACAAAGCAGCATGTGTCAGTATCTCGTCAGCGTGTCAGCTATAATGACTTAATGAACACTTCTCTATGGGATTAACTCTGACAGCCATCAGCATGTCGCCACGACGACCACGGCCGCCGCTCCTGATCCGTCCTCCTCTCCCCACCCTCCTCCTAATGAGCCGAACAAAGGGAAGTGGCAGGAACTTTTCTTTTGTGGAAAGGGGCTGGGAGGGACATATTAATGGTAACAACAAGAAGGGAGGAGAACAGGGCTGTCAGCCATGCAGGAGGATTTTTTAGGGTTTTTTTTTTTTTTTGTAACTTTTTTTTTTTTTTTTTTTTAAGTCACTCTTCCACACACTTGACAGATGAGTGTTGAGGATTTGTCAAGATAGGAAATCTGAATGGCAGGGATACAGGTCGACATAAGTTTATCAAGCAACTGGACAGCTGTGCCTGTGCCCCACATGTATGAAACTCATGGATCCTAAATCTAGGTGTCACCCTCTACATTACACACACACTCGGACGCACTCATTTCTCCTGGCTTTTCTTTTCTTCCTTTTTCTTAAACCACCCCAGCCATTTAGTGGTCTCCCTCTTTGAGAATGCGTAGAATAGATGATAACATGGATGCCAGTCTGCGGAACAAAAGAGGAGGTGGGCGAGAAGGAGAGAGATAGAGAGGAGGGGAGAGGGGATGAAACGAGCTTTCTTGTCTAATTCTTCAGGTTCTTTGCGCAAAGCACTCACTCATGCTTTTTTTTAATATATATTCTCCTGCGACTTAATTGGCTGGAAAGTGCTTGACATGCGAAGTTGGTGACATTAACGGGTACATGTTGCAGTGAGGCTGAACGCCAGTGACAGCTAAATTGTATCCAGGGAAATTATGAAGCCTTCAACATGGTTAAGTCTTTTTTTTTTTTTTCTTTCACCCTCCTTCCCTGGGGAAGCTTAGTCGCTACCAAGGGTGGTTACCAGTGGGCTGTGAAGAGGGTGGGGGATAATTGCGGTTTGAGGGGCTTCATATCATATTGATCAGAGGATATCTCTTAAATGTTGCTTTTTCCCTTTTAGGTTGAGATAGAAGGTTTCTTTACGAATGAAATTGGCATTTGAGAGAGAGAGAACTTTGTGAGGTGTGTGCTTTTTGAGCTCCAACATGTACCGAGAATTTCCCCCCTAATATTTTTACTTCATTGAAACTCTTGAAGATCACTTTTGCAGGTTGAAACTTTTGTTCACTTTTTGCAAACTCACCTATGTATCTTAACAGGATTGTGTGTGTGTGTGTGTGTGTGTGTGTGTGTGTGTGTGTGTCTCCCACTCGCGCTCTGTTTCGAGTGCATTGCACAGTCAGCCAACGTGTGTGTGTTTAAATTGACTCTTGACTCCTGCTTGATGAATAATATTGGCGCTCTTCATTTTAATTAAGCGCGATTGCCTAAGAGATGTCGTCATAGGCCAGGCTTAATCACTGCTCTTGTTTTGTCCGTCCCCCAAAGATCCCCTCCTCTCCTCCCATTCAACTCCCCTAACCAAGGTCACCCCTGTCCGAGCAGCATCCCCCTGGCCCCCGCTGTATAATCTCAAGGGTCGCAAACACGGCAGAAATTATACCTGTTAAAACCTCACTGGTTCACTTTCGTACCCAGGCTGCCCCCTCCCCGCCGGTGCCCTATCTGCTTTGACCTCTGCGTGATTGGCACGGTAATTACCCAATCACTTGATGGCTGCCACTGTAGTCACAATAGAGCGATTGGAGTGGTGTTTTTCTCGTCTGCTCCCTCACTTTATTCCTCCGTCAGCCCTCTGTCAGACGAGCACTGAGCTCTTTGTTAGATACGGAGAGGGAGAGAGGGAAACGGAGCACATAGAGTAGATCTAATTTTGTTGCCTTATTCTGTCAAACATCCCAGTCAGGGGTGAGGGCGAGAGGTGGGAAACGGCAAGAGGAAGGTGGGGTCTGGGCAAGTTGAGAGAGGCTACTGACCTTAAGGCCACGTCCTTACAGAGAGAATCTTTTTCTCCTGTTTTGTTCCTGAATATGGAATGAAACTCTTTCAGGCTCTCTCGTTATATTCACAGGGTTGCCGTGGGGTTGTAAAAGGTAGTAAATGAAACGGGGCCAAATTAAAGCCAGTAAAAAGTAGTAAAAAGTAGTAAACATCATCTGATGAGGTAGTAAATTTTAGAGTAGAGAACACGTTCAGTTTGATCAAAACAATA
>JBBPDH010000144.1:9688810-9700139 GCA_037974565.1 Clupeocharax schoutedeni
CACACACACACACACGCACACACACACACACACACACACACACACACACACACACACACACACACACACACACACAGTTTTAATGACCCAGCCAGAATGTGTGTGGTATGAATATCAGTCTTTAGAAAAACCAAGAGCAGATCAGTTCAGCCATGTAGAATCATCTATCTGCTCTCTTCACTGTATTGCGATGCAATCACTGTCAGTGTATCGCAGTGTGAGAGTGATGTACAGAGGAGGGTGTGCTGCCTCGAGTCCTGCAGTGAATGAGTGTGGGTGCATGCAAGTGAAGCAATTCCTTTATCACTCTGGGCATATAGATACACATGAATTCCCCCACACTTGCTGCTTACATACCCAGTGTGTTCAGGCATGTTTTTTTATTCAAACTGAAAGCACCCCAAACCCCCTCCTCCAATCTTTAACTCACATGCTTGCACACACACTCACATACGGCAGCGCACACACACTTTCACATACACCAGCACACCGGGCTACAGCCTGATTGAGTGTGATTGCATTGAGTGCTGTGTTGCTGAGGGTGCTCTTTTGGAGAAGTTTTCACGGCCTGAGCCTGTCGGCTTAGTGCTGCAAAAAGAGAGCAGCAACAATAACCACTGGAGAAAATAGCTCCAAGAATTCGTGTACTCATAAGGTTGTTTGTGTGTGTGTTTTTTTGGGGGTTTTTTTCTCTTTTTTTTCCCCCCGTTTCTTTGGGCAGCTATGGACTTCGTGAGCCAGGAGCGAGGCGAGATGACGATGCTGTATGACCTTTTCTTCGCTTTCATGCAGACGGGCCGCTACAGGGAGGCGCGCAAAATCATTGAGGTGGGACTGCCTCCATTGTGTCCAAAGCACACAGCTATTTAAAAGGCTTAATTACTGCCGCACCGCCATTTCCACTTTTAAATTAGACTGTGCCCAAAGCTTAACTGCAGCCATTCATACCACACAGGAAAGTAAAGCAGGTGGAGGGGAGAATAGTGTATGTAGGGAAGTGCTCACAAAAAGCCAGATTTAACGGACTCGAGTGAACCTTACTGTATTTTGGGTGGTAGGTGATGTTTCAGGTGTGTATGAAGGAGAATCACACATCATCTCATTTAAATACAAAAATCATACCCACTTTCCATGTAGAGTGTCCTACCAAGGGCTCATATCTGTGGACTTTTTTGCTTGAAGATTAGGGCATTGCAAATGGACTTTTCTTGCATAGTGTGCTTGTACTTAATTGTCTAGTGGGAATTTGCTTCCCTCCATCCTGGAGTCGTGTCCTTTGCTTCACAAAGTTGTTTCTAGTACATGACTGATTTTGAGATGCCTGATGTGGTTTGAGCGCCTCGTTTGTGACGTCTCGGCGCTATCTTACCAGGCACAAGGAACTCTCCTGAGTCCCTCCCTCCGATGTGAAATGGCCCTGACAAAGCCATTTGGATGTTCAATTAGTCAAGCATTCTAATAGGACAGCACTGCGTGGCTCCTTTGGTGCACTGTGGTCCACTTGCCAGAGCCAGTCAAGCTGCTGCCTCTGTTGATTAAAAATGTGTTTTGTCCATTCTTATGCTCGTCTTGGGTACATGTCCAGTGTTTTTTCAATACAGTGTAGGTAGTTGATTAATGACATACCACATTTTGAGTAGAATTGCTATTTTTGTGGCTTCTGATCCAAGAGTGATCTGATTTGTCAACACCAGCACGTTTGTAGCCTGACATGCAGGGTGATCTTTTGCTGTGTCATGTCTAGGCATTCCTTTTGCATTCCTTATGTGTTTTTAATATATTGTAATCGCCATATGCTGCTGTGTTATCACAACGTGGAGTTTTGTGTAATCTTTCTCACCAAGACTTTAGTCTTTTGTTCTATCATGCTCATCACATGGTCCAACTGTAGGCCTAAGCCGTGGTATTTAAAGCACCATCGCTCAGAGGCTTTGGGTGAACAGGCCAAGATACAGTGTGCCGTGCTACGCACAATTCTGAGGGCTCTGGGCCATGCCATTTGGCCTCTGTTTCAATATATACCGGATCATGTTAATTCCTTCTTCCTGCCTGTTGGGTATTACTCCAGCTGATAAGCTATCAATGGTCACTTAAGGGCACTGTATTCTCCAGCAGATTTGCCTTGATGGTTTGGGATTCAAGTGTCAATCTCGCTTAGAGCCTTAGCTTTTGCTCTGGACATAAGCATGGCACTGGGGGTTTATCTATAGCTGATGGCAGAAGATTGTTCCCGTTCTGTGTATAACAGGTCATGTGCATGTTTTGCCTCGAGACTTGAGTTTATCATTGATGGATTACATGTTCACAAAATGTACAATTAGGATCCGTTCATATTCCTGATTTCGTAGGGTATTGTAGCCCTGGTATTATTTCAAAACACAACTGTAATATTAACACATGCAAAAATATACTTAAACCTTTGGTTCTGACTTTAAATTGATAATGGTGAAAAAAAAAATAATTTTTCCCAACCCCAAAAACTACATATATGTAAAATAGTAGAAGCATCTGTGTTTAAACCTGAATAATACGTAAACTTTTTAAAATTATTATTAAACATGGGGAATAATACATCGTACTTGTAGCTTATATGCCTTGTGGCTCCAGAACACAAGTCAGGAAGCAAATAATGGACGAGAATGTTTTGGCTGACTAACATTTAGAGTAAATGGGGGGAAATGTGACCAAGACTAAAAATGAAACCAGGCGTCTCTTGCAGGTGTCTCATAGCCGAATGATTTGTAGGCCCTTACTGTTTCCATCCCTAAACTTTTCTAGCCTCTTGACTGTAAACGCTCTCAACGCTTGCGTTTAATGGAAGCTCATTTAGCAGAACAAGGAGTGGGCTCCTCATGGCTGACCGCGGGGTTAAAAGCCCCTTTTGTTTGACCAGGCTGTGTCATTTAATATAGAGCCACTCCTCAATCCTCTGCTGACCAATTAAAAACAGTGATATCTAAGTATCATCACCAGATACAGACATTAGTTGTAGCCCAGATAGGGGTTGTAAGTGCAGTGACTGAGTGCTCTGCAGGTGATTTTGTTGTCTGTAATTGTGAGATTATTAATAATAACAGGTAATTAAGTGAAACGAATGGAAACAATTTATTGTAATTAAGACAGTTGTGTAGGAACATTAAAGGATAGCCATGTGTAGCTGCTCAGGATAGAGTACGACCTGTGGAGAGGAGAGGGGGGAAGAAAGGGACTGAGCTGCATGGGTGAAGGCAGCAAACCCAATAAACGGTGAAGCTTGTTAACAGAAACAGAGCTGCTGCTATTACCTTATTAAATTTATAAAATTGATTTTTACATTTACTTCACTGATGAATTCTTTTTTTTACTTGGTCTCTTGCATTTTTGGTCATTTGAAAATGTGAAAATATATAAGTCTCAACCCATTTATAAAACAATTGTATTGGGTGTTTGTGTAAAAGGTATTTTAGCTACATGTACATAGAGCTTTGGATTTTTTAAAATCTAATGTATGTTGGAAAGTGTAAAAATGTGGAAAGATTATGTGCAGAATCTTGTTGCCTAGTTATCTGACACTAGTTTGTCCTGAAATGATACACACTGCATTATGTAATGATTGGTATGGGTCTGCTATAGATGATGATGCTTAAATGTGTAACAAAGCTGTTAGAGAGAGAATGAAGCTGCAATTAAAATAACATCTGGATATGAGCTGAAAATGTATTGCTGAATTGATCTAAAAAGCTTGCACTTTATAATGTATATTTTACAAATGATTGTGCCTGGAGAATCTGATCTATTAAATCAAACATCAATACGTTCATTTGTAGCCTGTGTTGCTTCAGTCTGCAATTAATCAGCAGTGACTGACCCAAACAGA
Organism: Clupeocharax schoutedeni; assembly: GCA_037974565.1. Classification (NCBI taxonomy): domain Eukaryota; kingdom Metazoa; phylum Chordata; class Actinopteri; order Characiformes; family Alestidae; genus Clupeocharax; species Clupeocharax schoutedeni. Next base: position 9,692,667 of record JBBPDH010000144.1, read on the forward strand.
AGCCACAGGCTGCATCAGCCGCCATACACTTTTTGTTTAATTACTTAAATTAAAAATAGATATACCCTTTATAGTATTTGGGAGCCACATTTCCTATAGGAATGTCTGTATTTTTGTACACTTTTTAGAGACAACTGTGCTTAGACAAGTGTTGATGTGCATTTTTAAGGCTTGGCAGGCTACAGATTTACTAATCTGAACGAGTTGTTCTTTTGTGCATTGGCCAGGTGAGTGAGGATATATGGGTTTGTGTCTCATCATACTGGATTTATCCTGGGTGCACCACAGGCCTTGAGGCTGTTTGAAACATTTTTAGAAAGAAGTACGAAACAAGACTTCATAGCATTTACTAAAGAAGATTATGGATGAGAGAGGAAAGGGCAAACTTAAATTTCTCCTGGGGGCTGTTGTATCAGGATAACAATAAAGAAATTATTGCACATATGTTTTAGCATGTTTTTCTGGGTATATAATGCAGCAAAAATTTCAGTTGGAGGGAAGGAGAGATGGAGGGAGAACACTGAGCAACTATGGCACCATGAAATGTTGGACACTTTATTGCTAACAATTTTTTTTTTAAAATTGTAATACATTTTTAAGCAACAGACAGACTACAAAGTTGCTATTATTATCTGTAAACTTGGTAGGTGTTGTGATTGAAGGTACAGAAAATATATCCACCCTTATCTGCCCCACTCGTCACCATGAAGGGACAACCACTTACCAGATGATAGTGTGGTGCACCATTCTCAATACAGAAGTACCACCCACACGGTAGTGGCATTTTGGTGTGTTTGGCAGGGAATGTAGGAGGAGTGTGTTCATTTTCCAGTGGCAGATGTTCTAGCCTCTGAAAGTGACAACCAGTTGTCTTTTTAAACATTCTACACCAACATAACTGTATAGTGCATTGATGAGAGAGGATTTATTGCTATATTGGCTGCAGCTTTGCTGATATCCCTCTGTGTGGTTCTAAATGCTTTGATTAAAACTGTGCTGAATTGTTTTTTTTGTCAGACCCCTGGTTTAAGGGCGAGACCTGGGAGACTGCAGTGGTATGCAGAAAAGTGCATTGCAGGCCAACAGGTATGACATGCACACACAGATACACAAATACAGGCACACACAACCCCCTCCCCAATAAAACCTACTATCTTTCTATTTTGCTAGATGGAGGCTCTGGAAAACATGGTGGAAATGACAGCCAAATTGTTTGAGTGTGACCGAGATGAGATGTACCACTATCAGCTCCGTCTCTGCAGTACGTTGTGTCTGTGTCTGTGTCCTGCCCTTAGCCGTTTTCCCCATAGCTTCAGAATTGCCTTAATTTATTTATTTATTTTTAAGCATCTTATTACATGCTTTAAAACAAAATGTATAAAAATGTCTGTTCCTGCCGTTGGGGTTAGTGTTAGATTTTTTGGGTTTACTTAGTTACCACAAATGGGCGGCTTAATTGATGGTTAGTGAATGCTACGTACAGTTATGTGTATGTACCGTAATGTGTGTTTGTGTGCGCGTTTGTGTGTGTGTGCGCACTTGCCTCCCTAACAGAAATTTTGTCTTTGAGGCCCACAGGCACACATTTAGCCTCTCAGCACTTGATTATTCTCTCAGCATGGAACTGAGTGTTGGCAATAGCCTCCAGCAGAGAGGTGTGTGTGTGCATTTAAAACTGGCAAGGGAAACTCCTCAATAAAGAGTGTTTTTATCTCGCACAGCAGTCTCCCTGAGGGGATTCACCTCCAGAACCCACCTAAGAGTTGAATTAAATAAAGCAGAAGTACAGCTGATATCAATATCATAGCTGTCACGGCAAAATCATGTCAAAAGACAACTTATCAGAGAAAGCAAAAACAATACTTTATATGTTTATAGTGTGTGTATGTTCCAGAGCAGCCGATAGTAGAAGCCAAAGTGGCCCTAGCACTTCCTATAGTGTATTATGATGCGTCAGAATGACTACGTGTCTCTCAATCATTGTAGATCAAGGTAGACCATGCTGTTTAATTAGATGAGTTTATTGAGCATTTTCAAAATTGTCATTAACTAATCGTTGCAGCCCTTGGTCCGTTCTGCAGACTCTCTCCAGCCACGTTTCTGCCTCTGTTACCACAGCCTGTGTGTTTATGAAGCATTAAGAGTACATGACCATTCTATTCCCTGCTGTCTTTTCTTTTGCATGAGTAGCTTCTCCAGCGTGCCCCTCATTCATTATATAGGCAACATATGAGCTACAGGCTGAGTAAGGGGAGTGAACAGACGTCAGAATTGAGATTGATCTTTTAAAAGGACTGGAATGCATGTTGTATGCTGGGAGAAATACAGAAGCAGACATAATAATTACATGTGATCTAACGCTAACTCACTAATCCCTCATTTCTAGGGGACACAAATGACTACAAAAAGGCAGAAGCAGTGTGGATGAAGATGCAGGAGGAGAACATCATTCCTAGAGAAAGGACCCTGCGTCTGCTTTCTGACATCCTCAAGAGCAACAACCAAGAGGTGCCCTTTGAGGTGCCTGAGGTAAAATAATTTCAAACAAAAATTCCAGATAATTATAATTATCTAATATAATTACTTGTATCCCATGCTGCACAGAGCCCTGTTAAGTAAATAAAACCTAAACAATGCCTTCTTTGAAACGTGTAGTTCATCAGGCACTGATGTTATTCACAAGATAATCAGAAAAGCCTACTTTGTACAACGATAACCACATTTATTACACAACTTTAATCAGGCCAACCAAGAAACAAATAAATCTCCACGTTTTCAAAGAAGCCACATTTTAATTACCTTAGCCATGTGCAAGTGTGGTTACCTAGCCACAATAATAGCTATCATGAAAACAGAATTTGTTAGTGAAGTTTGTATTCTGGAGAAGCTCTATTATGCATGATTCTATGTCATACCTCATTATAGAGGCCCAAGAAAGCAGGAAAGAAATCCTAATCCTGGGTATGAAATCCAAATTTGACCAAACATTTGAGAAATTGTCAATCTGTCATCAGTCCTGAGTGTTTCAATAGCTGCTATGCATTTCACACTCGCTATTCTGTCAGTGTGGTTCTTATTCTTCACTTTTTACTTTTAAAAAAGTAATTGGATTCTTACAAAATCCCTAAATTAAGGTCTGCAGCAGCCGCATTAAGTCAGCCTCTAGATGCCTCCATATGTTGGTTGCTTGAGAAAGGGGCTCATTGAATGTCAGGGTTGGAGTGTAGTGATGATTTTTCTTCTGGCCCCCCGGTCTAAAAAAGGTTCACAGTTATCCAGTTGTTTATCTTGGTATAAGAATATACATACTGAATGCTTCTCACTTGATTAATTATAAATACGGACACAGTCATTAGAAGTATGTTTCTTTGTTCATCACTTTGACCCTGTTTACATCTGGTCACTTCATGTGACTAGTTACTATACAACTAGTATTGTATAGTGATACTTATGTGGAGGGAGGTAATTGGGGCTTGTTGAATGTGTCTTGTAGAGACAGATGCATTTGCACTGCTATAATGCATGGTTTGAATGCTTCTTGCACCAACTGATCAGTTTGATATCTGTTTCAAATGTGTCTTGGGTGAATTTACTCCTGCATTTTAATGTGGCCTTATCCAGATAAAATCAGGATATGTAAGATCACATATTGTGGTCTGGTGTGTTCTGAATGTGTGTGAATAGATGCTTTACTTGTGTCTTCTTGTATAAGGTTGTACATTCGTGTGCATGGCATTTGTTTTTCTGGAAATGTGGCAGATGTGGTTTGCGCAGCCAGAAGTCGGAGAACATTCTGAGAAGGTGGAACAAAGTGCTGTTCCCAGGATTTCACATCAAAAAGTCTCTCCTGCTGACTATAGCCTCAAAGTGATAACTCTCAGCAAGAAGCAGCATCCCAAAGGTATGCCCTTTAACTGTTAGTCCTGATTTTATTTAGTTACTTGTGACATGTCTTTGGGATTATTGATTGAATTGGTAATTGAATTGGCTTTCTTCTTATTGCCACCATTATCTGGAGCTGTATGTTTAATGTAGAAATGGATCTTTTTCCTTACTTTCAGCTGCTCTTATATTTCTGTTTTGCTAAAACAGGTGAAATTCTTTTGGCAGTTGTCACTTCTGTATAACTCTTTAATGATATGGTGGAACGATACGTTTTGTGTTAACTGAAAGTAAACTTTCTGTCATATTTCAGTCTGGGACAAAGAACATTTGAGAGAATGCACTTCTGTTTCTGAGTAAACAGCATGTTGACTTTTCCGACTTATGTGTGTGTTCTCCGTACAGACGCCTTTGACATTCTGAAGGTGGTGGACCAGAAAGGCATAACTTTGGAACCTGCTGCATATGATTTGCTTATCAAGGCCCTGCTGTCCTCGGGCAACCTGGAGGATGCCATGACTGTAAAAGATATGTGAGTGCACTCATTAACGTTTTTTTCATTCTCTCATGCTGTTTTTTTACACTCTTGCACTTTCCACATCATTGATGAGATGATATGCACTCCAAGTTCTTTTGTCTTTCTTGCTTACTCCATTCCACTCCCCACCGCTCATTTCAGTGCTGCTCACTGTCACACACAGGTTTAAAGGTCATAGTCAGCTGTGTTTTTTCTAAGGAAATCTTCTGTGATTTGAAATGAATAGCTGCCTCTAATCTTAGACTTGTCTGCCTCTCACTCAAGCATACACAAAGTGAGCAGTTTTAAGTCTTCCATGGAGCCAGATAATCTCTTTGTTCTCAGAAAAGATTGGCTGGGCGTAGAAATGAGTCGTCTTCTGATTAGTAATAGATCTTTAGCGTTGTATTAGTATAAATGTAGGCTTAGACTGTTCTGTGCTTTCTGCTGAATGCTCTCTGAAAGGGTTTAGTGCTTTAGATCTGCTTTTTGCTCTCAGTATATCCTTATGAAAGACGGTCCATTACCCTCAAAAGTTATCCCAGCATGAACTCTGATGAAACGATAACTGTGTATAGATCTGCATTTACTATTTTACCTTTACCATTACACCACTTATTGTCTTACAATCATTTTTTAAGTGCCACTGTATGTTTTCTGGGCTGATAACCAGCAATTGTGGCAAATACCAATGCCAGTACCACACTTAACAATTTTGCATATATGGCATTCACTGATGTATTTTATACAACCCCGATTTCAACTGCAATATGCATTTCCATTCTTTCAGATGTTTTTTCATTTTTTAGCAGCTGTACTTAAACTATGGCAAGTAAATGTTACATTAGCCAGGGGTGTCCATTTGTCTTCACAACATGCTGATGTGGTTTCTTGCGTGGATTTGAATTGAACCTTTTATCTTTTCATGCAGGGTGGGGGTTATACTTGAGCAAGCCGAGGGATCATAAAGACCCAATGTCTGTGTCTGTATATAAATAAGTGTGTGCAAACATTTTTTTATTCATAAGTATTGTTGGCAATATTTGATTATTGGTTATCAGTTTTCCCCCATTTATGTTAATACACTGATATTAATATACAGTAATCCCCTGCTTTTCAAAATATAAAGGTAAATAAATCAAGTTTTTATTGCTTAATAAAACGTATTGCTTAATAAAACGTTAGCATTAGCGGGTAGCATTAACAGCGTGCAAAGAATCGTACACAAAACAACAAGACAACTATCTGTGCTGATGCTTACTTAAGTCAGGCTCCAGGTAGGAAATATTGGGGGGTGTATTTATGGGGGAGAGAGAGAAACAGTGTTAGCATTAGCCGCGTGCAAGACTTGTACGCAAAAACATTATCACACTCTACTATCTCCAATCTCTCTATGTTTAGACAAGGTGAGGATATTTGCCGTTTCCGCGTTATTGTGGGGATTTCGGCATAAAATGATGCTTTTGGTTCTTTAAAAAAACCCTCCGGATTCGCCTAAAACGAGGGCATTACTGTATTTAGTTAATATATATCTCTTGGAAATTATCTTTAATTGACTTAATTAAATAACTTGGAGATGTGTGACGATACATCCAAGCATGCAGACGAAGCACACTGACTTACACAGAGACAAAGAAAAGCAAGATGGCTTAATGCCCAGCCATCGTTCCCCATATGGCTGAGCATCTGAAGTATTTTCAACCCAAGCCTGAGGAGTGCACAAGAATCCTGCTTGTGCTCAGCTTAATCATAACACACCAGTGTGCTGATAACCATTGTGTATTTGTGTGTGAGGTAGAGTGAGTGTGACTTTGATGGCATTTTGGCAGATGTTGGGGAGGGTTGAGGAGGTGGGGGCTGAGCAGTGGGGGGCTTAGTGGGCAGATTAAGAGGATTGGGAATAGAGCAGCGGAGAGAGGGATTGCATGCCGCTCGGAAGGCCAGACGAGGAGGGGAGGAAAGGGACAGAGGGATTTTTCAAGGCTCGATAAGAAGTCGTCTGACCCTAGCTACGGCAGCAATCTGCTGAACAGCCTGCTCTAGGCCCATCGCCGTGGCGATAAGGAGTGCCGGCGGTTGCTCAATTGGGCAGTGGGACTAATCTGCCCAGCAAATGTTTAAAAAAAAGGGTGGGACAGTTTGATTGAGGTTTTAGGGAGCAGGGATGAAAAAATAAAACGCTAGAACCTAGAAGAGGATAGCGGATCCAGGACCCAGGGATTTGTGAGCACACTCAAGCGCACACATGCATGCTCACTTTGTCTCCCATGCTCATTTCTTATTGGGATCGAATGGCAGGAATAACTGCAGAATATCAGATGTGTACGCATTTCCCATAGTGTTGCGCACACAGTGTTTATAGCAGTTACATTTCGCGTACATTATTCCTATTGTAGTGTTCATTCCTGAGCCTTGCATCAATTTATATACAAGCTGGCAATAGTGGATTATTCACTAGTCCGGATGCTGGAAGGCAGCCTCTAGATCTTGTTTGGTTCTACGATACTTCAAGGTTTTTTTCCCTCAGTTTTACCTATTGAACCTGTTTCATTGACATATTTGCGGCATTTCACAGAATGATTGAAAGAGTTAATATAATTTAGTTTGCAAATGTAATGACATCCTGAAGATACATTAAACAGTTGTATTTTAGACATAACAAATATTAATTGTATATATGTACAGTAATCCCCTGCGTATTGTGAAAAACCGTGTTGTTAAAATGCCGTGTAAACCCTAAATGTGCCCCCAAATCTGCTCTCAGAACACTTAAATTTCATTTTAAACTTCAATGCATTATCCCTTAAAGAAAATGGAATGGTAAACCCAAGGTTTAAATACGGAAAAGTCACGAATGAGAGCGAGAGAGTAAGAGGGAGCGAGAGAGAGTGTAAAAGAGAGTAAGAGAGATCGAGAGGGAGTAATAGAGAGATACAGAGAGCGAGAGAGAGAGGCGATCCCCACGCTCTGGAAAAGTCACGAACGAGAGAGAGAGACAGAGAGAGCGTGAGAGTGAGAGAGAGACAGAGACAGCGTGCGCGCAAGAGAGATACACAGAGAGAGAGAGAGAGAGA
>JBBPDH010000144.1:9727624-9767329 GCA_037974565.1 Clupeocharax schoutedeni
ATTAAATGCAGAGGAAGAATTTCGTGCTGTTCACACTGTGTGCAGTGGTGTGTTCACGTATGACAAATGGTCACTTTTACTTCACTTCATATTTCCCTTCCCTCCAGAGAGGCTCCTTCAATAAATAGATCCTACACTTTATATGCTACTCTTTACCATCTAACAGAAACCCACTCTTCAGGCTGCCACTCATATTCCTAGTGATGTTTTCCCGCTATTTTGAAAATGAAAATGGGTTAATTCAACCATCATTTCCTGATTATGGTGGTGTGTTAGGCCTCATGTTTAGCTCTTGAAACCCTCTTGCTTAGATACAGTCGTGGCCAAAATTGTTGGCACCCCTGAAATGTTTCCAGAAAATCAAGTATTTCTGACAGAAAAGTGTTGCATTAACGCATGTTTTGCTATACACATATTTATTCTCTTGGTGTGTATTGGAACAAAACAAAAACAAAAGCAAATTTGACATAATGTCACACAAGACTCCAAAAATGGGCTGGATAAAATTATTGGCACCCTTAACATTTGGTTGCACACCCTTTGGAAAAAATAACTGAAATCAGCCTATAACCATCAATAAGCTTCTTACACCTCTCACTCGGAATTATGGACCACTCTTCCTTTGCAAACTGCTCCAGGTCTTTCATATTGGAAGGGTGCCTTTTCCCAACAGCAATTTTAAGATCTTTCCACTGGTGTTCAATGGGATTTAGATCTGGGCTCATTGCTGGCCACTTCAGAACTCTCCAGTGCTTTGTTGCCATCCATTTCTGCCTTTTTGAAGTATGTTTGGGGTCATTGTCCTGCTGGAAGACCCAATATCTTGGACGCAAGCCCAGCTTTCTGACACTGAGCCCTACTTATCCACCATCCGGACTATCCTGCGTTGCAACCTTTCATCAATTTTTCTTCTTCGTCCACGCCCAGTGAGATTAGCTACAGTGCCATGGGTTGCAAACGTCTTGATAATATTGTGCACTGTGGACAAAGGCCACCTCTGGAGATAGACTTGTAACCTTGACATTGTTGATATTTTTCCAAAACATGTGCTAATGCAATTTTCTGTGAGGATTACTTGATTTTCTGTTAAAATTTCAGGGGTGCCAACCATTTTGGCCATGACTGTATATAGATACCGCACAGAAAAAAATAATCTTAATAATAATTTTCTGTTGCAAAAATGGCCCTAAGTGTTCTCTTCTAATATCACATAATAACAAATTACTGTTGATTTATTATAAATCAAAATCCTTGCTGAGAGTCATTTACACCATATGGTCAAAAGTATTCGGATGACTGACCATTACACCACATAGACTTTAATATGGAGTTTTTTCTCCCCGTTATAGCTATAACAGCTTAAACTCTTCTAGGACACAAGATTTTTGAGTTTCTGTGGAAAATTTGTGTCCATTCATTCTGTAGAACATTTCAGAGGTCAGACACAGATGTTGGAACATAATGCCTGGCACACAATCTCCGTTCCAGTTTATCCCAAAGGTGTTGAGGTCAGCGCTCTGTGTGGGCCAGTCAAGTTCTTCCATACCAAATTCACCCCTCCATCATTGTGGAGCTTGCTTTGTGCACTGGGGCTGCAATAGAAAAGGTTATTCCCCAAACTGGGTCCACAAAGTTGGAAGCATGGCGTTGTCCAAAATGTCTTGGTAGACTGAACAACTTCTAAGTTGTTATAACAGCAACGTATAAGACAAAAGTGCAGAGCTCAGATACTGATCTCGCAGGCTTTTGACCTGTTTTTTTTCTCTCTCACTCTCTCTGTAGGAGGACGTTAAGGAACCTGTTTCGGGACAGAATGGGTGTGATCATGCGCCTCTCTCAGAATCTCATCTTTGGTCTCTTTGTGGCCTTCTTTGTCATACGCCTCGACAGTGACGTCACTAAAGGTGCGGTGCAGGACCGCATTGGCATCATTTATCAGGCCATGGGTGCTTCACCGTACACTGGCATGCTGAATGCTGTGGCCCTGTGTGAGTAAATCCTCTTCAGTCTGTATTTCAGCTTTAATCAAAGTTCAAACCCATAAGTTACACAGTCTTTTACGTACATACACATATAATTGCACTAGAAAATCATCATCCACACATTTACATTTACGGCATTTAGCAGACGCTCTTGTCCAGAGAGACGTGTACTAGTGCTCAAGTAGTCCACATCTCTTCTTTGACCTGAACAGCTAGACTCTAATCAACATACATTACTCAACCAAGTTACTGCCAGCTAAGGTACACACATTAACAGACTCTGTCAAAGAAAAGGCAGAGGTTAAAGCATAAGTAAGGAAAACAGAGTTGCAAGTGTTGAGTATCTGAAGAAATTAGTAAGCAATAACAATAGGCCTAGTTAGTCACCAAGGTGCTCCTTGAAGAGGTGAGTCTACAGATGATGCTTGAGGGTCTTTGCAGATTTGATCTGCTTTCAGGCATTATTGTGCATGTTTTATCAAAATGTTGGTGGTCATAAAAACATACACTGTGAGCACTATTCACATCTGTTGGAAAAATGTCTAAAATACACTCTAGATTAGAAAGATAAAAATGAGTTCGCAGTAAAACTTTTGAAGTAGAGTATTATCCCTTGCTCTGTTTTACTTTTCTTTTTTTATCCTTTCATAAATGAGTTAGGAACTGAGACATATAGCTGTCCTGAGATTGCATGCAGTACTATTATAAAATACATGTGCTACCATATTTCATAATAGTACTCAGTAGATATGATCCAGAGCCTTAGCTATAATTACAATAGTTTCACAGGTTATACTGTTTCAATAAATAAATGGATGAATTCATTCATTACATTAAACCTTTTTACTTTAATATAACCTAATCTTGGAACTCCATAAGAGAATGAAAAAATCCAAATCTTGATTTTAATACACATTTGCAAAATAACATTTTATTCCAAATCATTTTGAACCATTTAAGTTCTTACAGAAAAGCTTCCGGATTATATTGACACCTTAATTTTGAAGACGATTTATTATCATCCCTTAAAGATATAAATACATGCTGTGGTCTCTGCAGTCCCTGCTCTGCGAGCAATATCTGATCAGGAGAGTAAAGACGGCTTGTACCAGAAGTGGCAGATGTTTCTGGCCTACATTATTCATATTTTGCCCTTCAGTATCATAAGTATACTCATCCTCTCCTCTTTCCTCTATTGGTAAGTCTGCACATGTGTTTTCTATGACTTGTGAAGGTGAAAGCTAAGATAAGATAAGCTAGAGTGAGGGAAAGGTGATGGACAGGGTAAAAATGTGAAGATACTTGCTCTGTGTGTGTTCATATCTGCATCTCAGGACTGTGGGCATGAACCCTGAGCCCTGGCGGTTCCTGTGCTTCACAGCTGTAATCATGGTGCCACATATCGTTGGTGAGCTTCTGACGTTGGTGCTGCTGGGGGTTGTTCAAGACCCCAACATGGTCAACACTGGGATGGCCTTGCTCAACATAGCTGGGATCATGGTGGGCTCAGGCTTCCTCAGGTAACACTGTTATGTTATGCTTTATTTCCTTTTAAACACACAGAGGTGCAGACACTGCATGTCCAAAAGTCTGTAGACCCCTCCTCATCCAGTGTTTCTTCTGAAATCAAACTTAGTTTGTCCCCTCTTATCTTTCCTCAAGTTCGGACATGTGAGGATTTGAACAAGAACATTGCTGAATTTAGTTACTGATGTCAGACGCGATCAGTTCTGGATCACAAATGTCAATCCAACTCATCCCAGAGGTATTCTGTTGGACATTCTCACTCCAGAGCTCAGTGGCTTCTCCAAGCTTTATACCCTGCCTGATTGATAAATAATGGTGAAGCCAAAGCAGATGTCACCACCAGCTGTGTGTTTCAGAAGCTGGGTACTGTGTTTGTAGAACATCCCTTTATTTTCACCTCAACAAAAAACATGCCACTGCTGTTAAGAGCATCTGCTTTTCATTTTCAGCAAGGCATGGCTAACAGGCGCCAAAATGGGAAAAGTACTGATCCATGTCTGGAAAACAGCAAATTGCGATAGCGCTAGAAGTTTCAGGTCAACTTTTTCGTTGCATACTGTTAACTATGTGCAGTGCATTTGAATGTGTTTCAAAACAGAGAAAATCAATTCCTACTTTTAGCAAAAGAAAACATCTTGAAATAAACGAAAAATAAGCTAAATATCTGGGAATCTGATCAACAGTGGAACAATAGCAACTGAAAGATCTCATTTCAAGGCAATATTTTGTCTTTTTTCAAGAAATCTTTTGCCCACAAAGCATGAGAGTGTATTAGCATTACCCAATGCCCATGAACTCTATAGAGGCCAGTGTGCAATAATGGATGTGGTCATGCCCCGTGTTCTTCTTTTTGAACCAATGCCAATCTGGTGTAATGGATTGGTGTACAAGCCGGTTCTACCACTGCACTGAAATTTCAAATTTCATTTTTTTAAAAAGGGTTGGCCATTGCCAGCTGGTTGCCAGAGTAAAAAAAAAATCATTATTCTTTAAAAGCTTGACCTCCCCTACTATACAAGGTTCAACTGAGCTCTACCACAACAGAGGGAGAATCTTTAAGTAAGACTGTATATGTGCACAGCTCACTACAGCAAACTCAACACTAGACTAGACTACACCACAGACCACAACATTTACTTATTTAAAACGCATTAAGAGTTATGTGATATAAATACATGCTTCTCCACTCATGAAAACAGGAGCACCCAGCAGATGCCAGTATTGTTCCAGTGGCTAAGTTACCTCACCTTCCAGAAGTACGGCTGTGAGCTCCTCATCGTCACTGAGTTCCATGGCCAGAACTTCACCTGCAGTAAGAAACTCCCCCTTTTCTCCTGGATTCAGTACATTCCACAATTAAAGGGGAAAATTGCTGCATAATTTAATATTTGTAAACAAAATCAAGCAAACCCTTTATGAAAAAGACTCAGATTTGTTTCCAGTGGTGTGAGACCATTTGGGTTATGATGTCTACAACACAAATATAGTCAGTTCTACACACGAGTTGTTATATATAATATTAATGATAGTAAAACTGTGACAAATGTGAAAAAAAACCCACAATCTTATCAATGAATGTGACTGAAATTGCTCTCTACTCTCGTATTAATACTGTGCTATCTAGGGGTGAAATATTCAGTTTAATGAATAGCCATAATAGTGCATGATTCAGACACTCTTGTCTGTTGTTTGTAGCTATAGAAGTGGTGGTAACAAAGAATGAAGAAAAAGTAAAATACAATGATGGTCCTGCAGTTAACATTAAGTGTTTTTGCTATATGCAACAGTTAGACGTTCCTTGAAATTTGCACAGAAGAACTGTTTTTACAGTGTTTCCCCAAAGAGCTAATTCTCAGATATTATCTTTTAAATTTCTGATAACTTTCCCCACCCTTGTAAACAATTTTAATTAGGCAAGTTTCTCTAGAACACTGCATTTCATATCAAACCATACCATGTTTATATCTTAACCACTACATCAGGCGGAAGTTTGAAAAAAGGTGGAAGTCGTCTTGGAATAGAAAATACAAACTTTTTATGCCGCTTCTGCCGTTTTACCTAGGGCCGAATGCTGCTTTCCCAGGAGCATGTTCGATAAAGAATGGTGACCTTATTATAGAGCAAGGTTACCCAGGAGCCCTCTCACGCTACACTCTGGACTTTCTCCTGCTCTACGCCTTCCTGCCTGCACTTGTACTGCTGGGGATCATCAGCTTCAAGATACGGGATTACCTCGTCAAACGTTGAGATTGTGTGTGTGTGTGCACATGTGCATATTTGAAAGATGTTTGTACATACAGTGCTTTTTTGACATGATAATACTTTAGCCTTTTAAAATAGCCAGTAGCCTAATATTATATATTAAACTGCTTTGGAGGTAAAGGGTTTATAATTTTTTCTATGTAATTAACATTTGTGATGATTGATGTTAATAGATAAACTATTTAATGATAATCAATGTGAATGTCATTTATTGTACATAATTAATTTTAACAATAAAAGTGAATACAAACTATTACTAAGTGCATATTGTGTTTTTTGGCAGAGCTGGTGATGTTACTAAATAAAAGCTGCTTTTAGTGTACATAGGATTCAAGGTTTGTACTTAATCACATTTGGTAATATGTCAATAGATGTTGTCATAGCCAAGATTCACTCCACATATTTGGAGTCTAAAAACGATAGTAAGAAATAAAATACTCAAAAAGAGGTGGTTAAAACCGCAACATTTCATGCTTGATTTTCTTTTCTGGTGCGTCATTGACCGGTCTGGAAAAATAAACACTACAATGCTTGCAGTAAGGGGTCATAGGGGACACTGACATACAATTGGCCAATTTTACATCAACTCAGTTTAAGCATTACATTTAACAATTACAATTAAATACTCTATTTAATTATTAGATGTAAATTAAAGCTATATTCTGCAATAGAAAAGGTTCTTACCCAAACTGTGTCCCAAAAGCATTGCGTTGTCCAAAATGTTTTGGTGTGCTGAAGCATTAAGACTTCTGGAAGTAAAGGGCTTAACCCAACACCTATAAAACATGTGTGTCCCAATACTTTTGTCGGTAAAGAGTAGTTCTCTACAGGCCCACAAATTGTAAGAACAATAAAAACTCCATACCCCATAGTGCACCTTGTCACTACATCATCAAACCGCGCTGTATCCCCCCGCAACAGTAATCAAAAACACAGGCTAGCTTAGCTATAGCTAGTAACTCCCGGCCGAAATAGAGAAAAGAAGAACAATGAGAACAATTACAAATCAGCAATAGTAAACGCCATGCCTAAAATGAAGTAAGTTAAACAACCATACATTCAGCATCTTTTCAAATTAATGTCACGTTATTAGGTTAACGTTGTCAGGTTAGATTTGTACATTATGTGGACAAATGTTTGGGGACATACTTCGTAATTATTGATTTCAAGTGCCTCCTTACTTCCAATGAAGGGCAATATTAATGCTTCAGCATACCAAGGCATTGGTATGGACAACGCCATGCTAGCAATTATAGACACACTTTGCAGAAGACCCTATAAATGAAAGTCTATGTATTTAAATGCAGTGTCATTAAAGTTGGTGGAATGGTCAGTTGTGCCAGTACATTTGTCCATATAGTGTAGCTCTTCTGACTCCCTTACGCGTTGATATTGATTTAAGACAATCTTTCTAGGTAGAATACTTGTTAGAAAATATATATATCCCAGGCTCTGGTGATGGGTGTTTTTTGTTGTGCAGTACAGGCACGCTGTGGGACTTGGCAGCAGCAGAACTCCAGGCAAAAGAGAGCAGAACCGGTCATGATGATGATGAAGATGAAGATGCTGAGACAGAGGCAGCCGATCTGTGCGAGAGAACTGTGCTATTTTTGGGCAGTAAAGCTGGGGTAAACTTACAAAAGCAAAAAGATCATACACTATTTAGACATCCCTGCAAATTTGTCAATTGCAGCTACTTCTAAGGTGCATGCAGTGCTAGTAAGTGCAGTATATACACTGCTTGTTTTACTTGGTGTAGAAAAGCGATGGACACTTTTGGACATTTAAAATAGTCACACTCTTCATTATAAACCTTCTTATTAAACTATATCTAATGGTTTCTAACTATTAACCTGGATTGATGTGTTCTTGTTCATTTTGCAAGGTATCTAATTGAATCATTCTTCTAACCTGTTTGTGTAAACACCATTGTTTGTGTAATACCATTTTAGGGTAAGACAACTATACTGCTCAGATGCCTTGACAGGTGAGAGGAAACCTTTAATATAATTAAATTTTAGGCATAAAATGCAAACACTGCCTGAGAAATATTTTTCTCATATATTACCCCAGAGATGAAACACCCAAACCAACCCTTGCTTTGGAGTATACATTTGGTAGGCGAGCAAAAGGGCATAATACGGTACTAAAGTACTCTTTTACATTTATTTAAAAGCTGGGTAAATTTTTTTAACTAGGTGATGAATTTTGACTGTGAAATGTTCACTTTCTGCTCAGCCTAAAGACATAGCTCACCTGTGGGAACTGGGTGGAGGAACATCTTTATCAGAACTAGTCCAGATACCCATTGGTCTTCTGAATGTCAGGTATGTCTTAATCTACATTCAATTGTGCTTGTTTTCATACATTTTCAGGACCTAGGCTAAACACCCCTATTAAGCTCAAACTTTAAGTAACTTAAGTAATTTTATGTAATTAAAAGTAATGTTCCTGCTTGATATCTATATTAATGAATGTAGTTATTATTATATATTCCCTGTGATTTTAAAGCCAATCATGCTGCTGCATATTCTGACAACTTCCTGCCAAAGTTCACTCATCCCGGCGACCATTTTGAAAGCCACATAAAAATTTTGCCCAGAAGTGCCCCCCCCCCCTTTTTTTTTTTTTACATATTTAAGAGATAAATGTTTCTAACATCAGCTAGCACAAGTTAAAATTTGGATGTTAGAGATAGTTACAGTTATTTCAAAAGACTGTTGTCACTTTCTTCAAATACAAAATAACAGTAACAACTAAATGATTTAAAAGAAAAACTCAAACATTTAAACATTGTAACATTCACACAACCTAAGAGAGACTGTTTTTAATTTTCCTGTATGAATGCAGCTGTATAGTGCTTACATGTTTTAAAGTTAAACATTTACAATGCAAACACATACAGTTTGGTACTTCATGTTACTTCATGTTAATTTGGAGCTTGTGAGCTTATTTGGAGCAGGGGTATTTTTAAAGGGTGCAACATGTACCTATTAAGCACAGGCCAGACTTTTTGCTTTTAAAGCTGTATAACATTTTAATGAATTACATTTTCTTAAAAATGTTATAAACTATTAAATGAGAGATGAATGTGTCATTCTCATTTCCCTGTGAAATAATGCCTTTTACTTAAAAAACAGACACCAGACTATGTCTTTGCATATTTTTGAGTATGACTTTGAGTATGACTTCTACAAAAATAGACAAATAATAGGACCTTGTCCTGTTAAACACGGAGAGAAACATAATGTCCAATTAATAAAGCATTAAACAAAACAAATAAAGTACTTGTTCAATAGCTATTTTCGAAAATTGTAATCTCTTTGTACAGCTCTCTGTCTGTGGTGCTAATTCTGGATTTGTCCAAGCCCAATGCTCTGTGGGGCACCATGGAGAAACTCCTGCAGGCAGCCTTGAACCAGGTGAAAAAAGTGTGTACCTTACAACAGAGGCCAGGAGAGTCCAGATCAAGCAAACAGCAGGGCCACAACAAAACACTCCGTATTCTCCCTAAAGATCACCCGGTACGAATCAGCAGCCTATCCTAGTACCAATTAGCAATTATTCGTTTCTGTGTGTGTTTTCATACAGCTGTGTGTTTTCAATAGGATAGAGAACTCATCAGTCCCTTCCCTGTGCCACTTCTTTTCATTGGTAGCAAGTTTGACATCTTTCAGGTATGGACCTCATGGTACTTGGCACTTTTACTCTTACTTTTACTCTTTTTCACTTCATGTTTGATTATTCTAACACTTGCAACATATTTCACAAGAATCAGAGGTAAATCCCGTGTTTAACTGGGAAATATAATTAGCAATCAACAAGTTGTTTTATGTTTAGCCCATTTACTTTTCTCTGTGCAGGACTTTGAGTCAGAAAAAAGGAAGGTGATTTGTAAGACCCTGCGTTTCCTGGCACATTACTATGGTGCATCACTGATTGTAAGTCAAACTGGAATGTTGGTACTTTTAATGAAACTGGTAGTACCTGTTTTATCTTGTTTTCTGATATTCACTCCCATCTGTGTGTTCCACTAGTTCGCTAGCAGCAAATCAGAGACCATGATGTCCAAAACACGAAGCTTTGTGAGCCATTTAGCATTCGGAACAGAGAGAAGGTAAGAAGCTTTATGAACTGGTTATGTTGTAACAACTAAACAAGGTATTTAGCTGTATGTGTGCAGACCAAAATGATTATAGAATCAGGGTGTTAGTAGCCTAGTGGGTAAAACACTTGTCTGTGAACCAGATGACCCCAAAGTTGCAGATTCAAACCCCCACTTTCTACCATTGTGTCCTTGAGCAAGACACTTCAGTTACTCCAGTGGTCTGTCCTTGTAACTAATGCTTGTCAGTCAAATCCCCCTTAATGAAAATACATTTCCATAGTGATGTAAAATAACCATAAATATCAAGTCTTCTCTGTTTTTGTAGTAAATCAATGTCTACAGACCCCAGCAAACCTCTCATAATTCCGGCTGGCATGGACTCACTCAGTCAAATAGGTGAGTGCTTGTGCCTCTGCTGGTTGTTGAAAGTAGTACATGTTTTTACTGGGATATTACTCAACATATTGTCAATGAGTTTAAAACATCATACACTTCTAAACCACAGAATGCAGATTAACAATAGACATCAAGATTAACCTCACTAAGAAACAGCAGGGGGCGGTATTTACCTTAGACTTTCTGTTTTGATTAAGGATCCCCTCCCACTATTGATGTTGATATTGGAACACTGCATGCCAGAAACCCGCTGGACCTGTGGAAGAAAGTCTTTGAAAGAGTTTTCCCTCCAGAGGTACTACCCCGAGAGCTTGAACACTCTCATACACTCATATGAACAATAATGCATGGACAAATGGCTGGCGCAAAGACTGCTTGCTGCTGTATGTATTTTAAAAGTGCTCATCTGTCTTTCCTTAGATCACAAAAGAGCATAAAGAGCTGAAAGATCCAGCCAAAGATCCTCAGTACAGCGAGCCACTTATAGACTCCATGAGGGCTCAGAAAGATCAGGTACCATAACTGGCATCCCTTCACACAATTTCATTACACCCTATTTTAAGATTCCAAAATCTGAAATATGAATAATTTTTATTCTAACTAATTGTTTGCTGTATTTGCAGAGCTTTTAACATTTTGTATTAGTGATCGCATTAGCTTGAAATACCATAATCAACACACCTTATTTAATCCACTGAAGTAAAAAGGGCCAAACCAGGTATTTGATGGAGCTGCAAGTAAAACTGGGCTGGAAATGGTTAAGCGAACACTTTGCCACACATAAAACCACCATTTACTGTATTAGTGTTGTTTAGTATGTTTAGTATTTGTTGTAATGTAGGTATTTTAACACTAACTTAACACAACTGCCTAATAGTAAACAGTTACTAAGCATAATTTTACCAGGTGGGGTTATGTGGGGTTGTGTCCCAAAAAGTTGTCATATTTCATTTTCCAAACTCTTTTCATACCTTAAATTAAACAGTTACTATGCTACTATGTCACTATGCCTTTAATAATGTTGATTGATTTACACAAAAACAATGAATTATAAACAGGCCATTTCAGCAACTTTATCAGACTCATCAAAGCTGTCTCCATGGTCTCCATAGCATGACTTTCGGTTAAGAATTATTAGCTGTCAGACAGAAAAGAAGCAGGAATCTAGTTAATTCTGCAGCTCAGCACTTTAGGTTATCACCATATGTGCTGTAAAGGCTAAACATGCCAGTGTTTTAATAAGTACGATAACCACTGACTGATGGTCCCGAATGATATTCTCAGACTTCATTAACCTCTCTACCTACAATAACCTTTTAGAACAACCCCCTCACCTGATCTACTGCACTCTGCTCTTCTGTTGGCTGAAAGTAAAATAACTGCAGTGATCAGCCAATAGGAGGGAAACAACATGGGACCACCGAGCAGTGTAATATTAAATGAATTTTGTGCTTGTGTCACTTCAGGTCGGTTGCATATAGTTTCCATGTATTAGGTGAAAAATATTACTTTTGCCATTCATTCATATTCTTTGCATTTAATGGGAAGGTTAGGATTAGGCTGTGTGTGTGAGGAGAATACACAATGCTGGAGAGCACAATATGAACCTTTTCTTCTTTTCTTTGTCTCTGAAGGAGCTGGAACAGTATAAGCGAGACCAAGCAAAGTCCTGGAAAGGCTTGGCCCTGGAGACATAAAACTGACTTCATGCTGGAGAAGAATATTCCCAACACTCAAAACACTATATGTCCAAAAGTTTGTAGCCCCACTCTAATTCAACATTTTTTATTCTGGAGTTAAACGTTTTCATTGGGAGTTTGTTCCTATTTGCTGCAGTAACAGTCTCTACTTTTCAGGAAACTTTGCTGTGAGTATTTAATCACATTCAGCCATTAGTGCTGGTCCGGTACTCAATGATTTAGTCCCGTATTGCAAACGGCACTTCAACTCATCCCAAAGACACTGGATGTAGTTCTATTACTCCAGAGAACACAGTTCCGCTGCCCCACAGCTCAATACTGGGGCCTTTTATAGCAGTGGCAGTAGAGATTGTGCAAGCTGTCTGCACGCAACTGCATACTTGTTTCAGCTATGGACGGTTCTGCAAGTATCTGAATTCATGAATCAATATAAGTGTCCGGTTACCTTTGGACATATTGTGTATTTCTGTTACATTATACAGTTTAACCTGCTTGATTTTTTTTCCAGTACACAGGCAGTGCCTATTCTGTCTTTGATTTGAACATTTAACAAATATTTTTATATTGTAAAGTATTTTAGATTTGAAGTACACATGTATACTATACATATATGTCTATGTATCTCTCTCTCTCTCTCTCTCTCTCTCTCTCTCTCTCATTTAAAGTAGACTCATTAAAAGGTGTGCTCTCTACAAAAGTCCACCTTCACTGCCGTCTTGTGTTTCACATCCTTGTCTTTATGTAAAGGTAGAATGTAAGCAGGCAGAACTTAAAATGTAATAAGGATCCAGAAATATTCCCTCCTTTATTGAGAGTATGCAAAAGATTCCATAAAAAAGAAGACCAAAATGTGATGCAACAATTCAATGTATTAAACTAAAATAAACAAAAAATAAATAAAAATATTTATCAAAATGCCAAAAAAAGAGAACTTGCAAAACAAATCAAAAGACAGACAAACAAAAATAAAAAAACAAATAAACAAAAAAAAGGAAACTGTACCAGTCATGTTTGCTGTTTCCCATCCTGTAAAACATGTACAGTGTTAAAATGATGGGTCTTTTAGTGTCTAAGGGGGTCCCCCACTGTAAATGTGTTCTGTAATGAGAGAACATTAGGATGTACTGTTATGGTTTTGGATTCATGTCTCTTTTTTGTACCCTTTATGGGGTTTAACATGTAAAATCATAAACCTAACTCAGTCCAGGATGTGCAAAATGACACTTCAGCACGCTACATTATGATCTCCATTCCTAAAAGGCCCAAGGACTACGTTTTCCATTATCGGGCACTTAGTGACAGCATACATTTAGCAAACATGAAAATAATTATTTTAAAAAAGGGGTTTTGTCCTGTACCTATTCACTATCGGTTCAGTTTCTAATTACAGTTGCACTAACTTGAACTCGCTCTACGACACACAAGTTCACAAAGAAAGGCCAGGTAAGTGGTTTGGCTTCACACCCCACCCTCCCCATTAATGTAAATACAGCCAAGCAGCAAGATGAAATGAGATTAAGATAATACAGTACACACACGCTTTATGCTGGAACACCTTTCATGAAAAAAGAGCTTTTTTGAGTGCCGTGACAAATGTTCACAAACTGCACAAGTTTTTTTTTTTTTCTTCCCACGGGGTGTCTACTTACCCCTAAGCACGCATAAATCCTATCATTTTGAATCCAAAGAATGTTAGTGTATTGAGTTTTGGCTGTTAAAAAGCTTCATTTATATTCCACTGACTGTAAGCAAGCATAACAATAGTCTGCTCGTCATAAGGCTCAGGTTAGATCTCAACAGCACAAACCAGAGAGGACGTTATTAGTGAATGAGAGACATTCAAAAACAATTATTAAAAATTTCACTACTGTGTCACCTAATACTGTGTCTACTTCTCAGTACTTTCCTCTAATATGAGGGAAAATCAAACGTATGATATGTGCTCTATCAGCTATGTTTGACAAGAATGTTTTCCATAGAATTGAAAGCTTAAAAAATGTTCAGTGCTTGAAGATCGAGAGGATCTTCATAGACTCTACTTTTTTATTTGCTATAGCCAAAATCACTGAGTTGATATATGCTTACTTTAAAAAGCATAAATGCACTTTGTGTGTTCAAGAGACTGGCATCCAAAAGCCTCATCTGAGTTCACTGTAGCTCAGTGTACGCATAGTGTTGTACTTGCTTTGGTACGTTTATATGTAGCTTTACAACATCTATTGTTGAATTTGTACTTTATTTCTGCTTTATGAAATGTTTCAATCTCTCGGTTTGCCTGCTGAGCTGTTTTTCTGTCCAATCTCTCAACTATCTGCCTGTCTGGCTACAGACTCTTGGTCTTTGGTCTTAAGGACTTTTTATCTGACAAGACCGACCTTACAAAGACAGCAAGACAGTACATGAAGACGTCCCCTCTCACCAAACGGGACATCTAATTTCTTTGACATTAATGTAAGAACTTGACATTAGCAGAAGGGTTCACTTGCATGGGAGGTCACAGGCACTGGAGTAGCTTTTCTGTCGAAAGAGTCCGCAACAAAGTCTGTGGCCTGCGTGGATGAGCACATTCACATCTGCAGCCCACACAGTCGGTTATGACACCAGTGATGATGTGGTGGCGAATCTATGGCCCCTCAACTCCTGCCACAAGTAACCTGCTTAGCTGCACTGCATGTTAAGGTCCAGATCCACAGGTATGAGCTTCACTTGAAGGGAGAGTGTGGACTTTTCCAACATAGCAATCTTGGCGGGCACAGGGAGAGGAATACATACAGTATGTACAAGAAAAGATTTATCTGTTCGTGAACAGTCAAGTTTTCTGGTATTAAAAGTTATTTGTTGGTGATGACAGCTCCGTCTGCGCTGGGCTGGGCGCAGCTGAGGTCGAGCCCTAGGTTGGGTAGTTCTCGGCTGGGTGAGGTGGTGGAGGTGGGTTTTGACGCTCCGTTGCCAGGCCAAGGTGTCCAGGGGCTGCTCTTGGGTTTGGTCATGGTGGGGCTGGCCAGGCCTAGGCTGGTGAGAGCGTCTAGAGTCCCGTCAGGATCCACCATGATGTTTATGACTGCAGGACAGAGATGAAGGAATTAGCATGCTAATTAAGAAGAACCTTTCACCACCATCACCTTTTTGCAACTTAGTATGTACACTGGACGGAAAGTGTGCGCAAAGGTGAACAGAAAAGGCATGCTTTTTCAGTGCTTCCACTGATCCTACTAGGTCAATAACAGGTTTCAACTTTTTTAATGTAACATGGTAGTTACTTTCCCTGTTTACTGGTTACTTTTATAATAGTGACATATGATGGTGGCAACCCCACAGCCAATTTTCTTTAATATAAAGCTTTTTTTTTAACAAAATGTATTTACAAATTTAAATAAATAAAATGTAATACATAAACAAATAAATAAACCCCCCAAAAAAAGATTGGTTTGAAATCGGCAATATGTGTGAGTTTCCGATCACTGCCCGATCAATCCCTAATAATAAGAGTTTTAAATGTAATTAAAGTGTTTTGGGGGCTTATTTGGGGGCATGGTTAAGGGGTTAGACTGCAAAATTAAGCATTTTTTTAAACCATATCACAAATTTACATTTTTTCACAATATGCTGGTGCTCTTGGCATGTAACCCCCTGTGATTGTCGGGGTTTACTGTATTATGATCTTGGACCCTGGACTAACAACTCTGATGTGTTTATGGGTTAGTAACTATGTGACAGATATATTAGACAGGGCAACAGATACTAATGCATTTGAACACCTAAGACAAACTCATGTGAGACATCTCTCTTACCTTGAAGCTGCTTTTCCACCCTCTTCAGCTCTGTTAGAATTGATGATATTTCCTAAATAACATGAAGGCTTTATTAGCAAGTGACACCTGATTAGATACATTTCCTAAAATTCTCCAGACTGATGATTCTAATAAAATATCTCAAACTGGTTTTGAAATATTGAATATATATTTAAATTCCGAATATTTATCACACAAACCTTGTTAGTGGTTTTGAGAAGTGGTATATCAGTTTCTGTACTCAGTTTACTCTCAATGTCATCCCAATTCCTTTCCTTGTCTTTAAACAATATCCTTGAAAACAGAAAGAAACAGAAATTAGAGCTTTATTAAAATGTTCACATTCTCTGATTTGCTGTATGGCAACAAACGACTGACCTGATTTTGCCTGCTGTTTTGTCTACAGACTGACGGATTTTGGAGGACAGTTGAGAGACTGATGTCAACAGCAAACTGTCTAAGACCGCCTACAAGAACACACAAAGGATGTATAGCATTTTAAAATGAATGGTAAATATACTAAAGGGTTTATGAACCAACACTCTTATGAACATTCATTTTAAGGTTCAAATAGACTACATTAACACTAGAGATGCTCCGATCAGCATTTTTGGGGCCGATCACCGATTACCGATCACCAAGATTGTGATCTGCCAATCGCCGATCACTGCCGATCAGTCATGAATGGAAAAGTCACGAGAAAGAGAAAGAGAGAGAGAGACAGAGAGAGAGAGGGGCACATAGAGCGCACGCGAGAGAGAGAGAGAGAGAAACAGAGAGAGAGGGAGCGAGAGCAAAAAACAGGTTTAAAACGGGCGCGATCCAGAAAAGTCACAATGGAGAGAGAGAGAGAGGCACAGAGAGAGAGAGAAACAGGTTTAAAACGGGCGCGATCCGGAAAAGTCAAGAACGAGAGAGAGAGGCACAGAGCATGCGCGTGCGAGAGAGAGCGACAGAGAGAGAGGGACTGAGACAGACAGAGAGAAAGAGAGTAAATCCACGCTAAAATATCAAGGTGAAAGTCATCGTTGCTTGCGGACACTTTGTAAAACTTCCAGATGGGAGAACGAATGTTGCCACTGGTAAGCTCCGCTCTGCTGTTGTTTACCTGTGCGCTGTGCATGCACGTGTGAAAACGTCGCGCATGTAATTTACGTCAAGTGATCAACTCTTTTGATCGGTGCTTTTGGGAATCGCCGATCAAGCTATTTTTAGCCAATATCGGCCAATCACGATTGGTGGCCGATTCATCGGAGCATCACTAATTAACACGTACACATTCTGGATCAAAGAATTTATAATGAGAAAACACAAATGACAGCAAATGAAACTAAAATTAATTATTAAACGTTATTAAACATGAGATCGTCATTCATATTAGAATTATATTAATTACAAGATTATTTATAACAGATAGGCCAAAATGAATGTATACTTCAAAAGTACATTTACTGCAGGCAATAGTAAAAGCATAATGTAATCTGATTTGATACACTTATGGTGTAGCACACCTACAACAATCATGCATATGACTAAGCATTATTGCATTGTGCATATCTAAATTAACAGGTGGTGACCAGATTCATACCGGCCTAACCTCGTCTCGGTTCCATGTGCGTCTCCGCAGTGCAGTCTGGGAGTCCTGACTGTCAGGGGCTCGAGGTCGTAGCTCCACTGATCTCCCGTTTATCTCAGGAGCCTTTGTCTGCACCATGGGGGGGATCTTCCGAAAGTTCAGACTTTCATCGAAGACTCGATCTACCAGCTGCAGTGCACAGTGACAAAGCAGGAGGAAAAAAGGTAAAAGCACAATTAAAGAATGAAGTGATGAAAAATAAACCCCGCACAAAACACTGAACCATAATCATTGTTAAGCCATAACATTTTCCCTATGCCTGCACTATTACAGATGTTTAAAACTATTCATGTGGTCAGCAAGTGTGTCCTTTAAAAAAGTGGGTTTGCTGAAATATTACATAGCATTATAATACATTTAAAAACTACTGATATCAGAATTGTGAAAGTCTGCATGTCCTCAAAGCAGGTTAGCCACACCTGATTCACCTAATACAATTTAGGCAGCGAATAGTCACTATAAATACCAGGTCATGGTTAAGCTAACAATATGTGTTAGCTTAACCATGGCCTGGTATTTATAGTGACTATTCGGTGTCTAATCGTATCACACCTAAAATCACAGTTTATTATATCAATGTTAGTTTATAGAACATGTGCAACTTTTTCCAAACATGTTTACCAGTTTCTTTAAACAAGCTGATTTCTAAGAGCGGGTGAGGTATGTAGTAAAGTATGCAGTACCTCCTCCCTGGTGTCGATGGCGGATCCGGGCGTGGTGGCTGCTGTGCTGACCGTGGTGCTTGGCGCTGTGCCTGAGGAGCTGACCGAGTCAATCTCGCCGGCCACATCATGGATCTCCCGCGCCAGGATGGCCAGGTCCTTGGCCAGGTCTTGACTGATCCTGCGCACACAGGGGAATAACCTATTAACCATCAGACGGGTGTCTAGAAACTAGGGGATTTCACATACATGCAAAACATAAAAAAATGCACATCAGGTGGGCCCTACAGCTTAAATGCATGCACACAAATTCAGTGACAAACATAGTGACATTCTATACGAAACAACACAAACAAACATCATTAGACGCTGTGAATTATTGGCACACTTATGTTTTTTGACTTTGCATCGTTTTCCTTGGGTGTATTTGGTTTCACAATAACAAGCACTAAATAGAAGTTGGTTTTTGCTTATTGGTCAAAATTCCATACAATTACAATGGCTTTCAAGGGCATTGAATACTTTTGCAAGCCACTGTATATTCTTGACGGAAGTGTATGAACCCTCCTTTAAATGTATTAAGAAGGAAATGATTGAATGGTTTTGTTCATTTAAATGTAACCAACCAGCTTTGTATCTTACTATTACTTTATAACTCATCAGCCATTATTAACAGCAGAAGTGTCTAGAATGATATGATCCTCTATCTAGTGTTCAAACAGACATGTTGTGGTCAGTACAGTACTGAGAAAGAGGAACAAACGCTCTGATATTCATTTCCCTCATTGCTCCCACATTCAGTGAACTGAACTCGAGTTCAGCTGTTAGTGGCCAGAGACCCCTGTTATTTGGTGAAGCCTGATTCTTTATTTAGTGCTGTGTTCACACCTGTCAGAGAGACTGAACTAAAAAAGGTTCCCTAGATCTATACCAAACAATGATGTATTATTATAATAACATTTAAAAAAGGATATTCTTAGAAACACCTGCCAAATGTATTGGGACCCCTGATTTAGCACTTTTTTTGCACTATCCCTCTGTCTGCGCTGAGAGGCTTGCTCATATGTTCAGTGCAGGAATAAAAATATATTTTTGTAGCCTTGCCAGTAATTCTGGGGGGCACTGTTATGCATTAGTTAAACACATAACCAGTCCACTCTGTGGATACCGCAAGTGTTATAGAAAGTACTTCAATTTATAAAAATAAGAACGATTTGTCTGCTTGGAAATGTGTGTGTGTGCTTTGAGGATCTTTGTGAATACTGTTAAGTACACACCTTTGCATTTTTTATTCTCCAAAAGTGGCACTTAGAGGGCCAGAGTATAGATGTGTTTGGATTCTGCTGAATCAAGAATGTTCTGCTCTCTACTGAGTTCAAATGTGATTACTAGGTCAACTGAAAGAACAGTATAAAGACGGAGAGAGGGGAAACAGCTGCAGGTGTAAAACATGCCAAAAAGAGAGCAAGAAGTTAGGAATGTTTGGAGGGGGAGTGATAGCAGGAGAGAAAGAGAGAGAGAGAGGACAGTAAATAAACTGACCAAATACTGCTAGGCCACTGTCTCTGTCTCTGTGTCAGACTTTGTGTCTGTACTTCACAAACAGTGCAATGGACAAGGACATCTGTGACTAGACTCTAGTATTTAACTTTAACAGCAGCTAAATATTATTACATAAGTAGGCGTTTTATTGTTACATTTTTTAAACAAGTATTTTATTATTTTTGAACGTAGCATTACTGTTTTACTGATGCATTTCATCCGTTCTAATTTTGCTGTATTCAAGCATTGGTAAGTTGCAATACCTACTAAGGACACTAGAGGGAGAAGGTTGCAATTGCAATTGCATTTGATGGCGCAATTATCCGGAGCAGCCCGTTAGTAGAATGCACATTGCAATTTACTGTTACACATTGACATACAATGTATAGCAGTATACATTTGTATAATACTGATATAGACCAGTCATAACATTAATATCACCAGCCTGATGTTCCGTATGCCCCTACATGACACAGAAACGGCTCTGACCTTGCCAGTGTGCTGTGTGTGACATAAAGAAGATCCTTTAAGTCCTAATAAGTTGTTGATCAGTGTATCGTTGAAACTCCATTCTGTACCAAAGAACTAATTCTTTTGCCGTTGTCCAATCTTTACCTAACAGTTAAGATAACTGTTGAGTTACAGAAACAGCTTTATGTAGAAGTTAGTACATGTGCAACTGTTTGTGATTGAACACAGATTTGATGGGTACCTGGCAATCTCCTCACTGTGGGCTGTCCAGTCACGGATGTAGTCTTCTTGCTCCCTCATCCTGTGCTTGAGGGCGATGCCCCCAGGGCTAGTTGTGGCTGTGAGTGTACCACTCAGTTTGCTGGTGCGTAGGGCGGTGCCCGGGCGCAGACGACCGTGTTTGGGGGAGTTCCGATTAGAGCCAAACTCGTCCTCAGAGGTGGAGGCATATTCTGGAGGCATGCGTCTCCATCTGTTTGTAGCTGCAGAAAGATGGGAGCTTGCAGTTAGTATGGAAGTTCAGCTGAGATAAAATACAGCAAAACTATATTTTGTCCTTCTATGGACTTCTGTGCCAGCAAATCATATTTCATCGACTGCAAGCAGCTGCATGGGAATATAGCAAATGGGAAGTGTGCTAGAAAACAAAATGGGGGGCGGGGGGGTAAATGTTGAAAAAATGGGGTCAAAAGCATTAGGGGTTGTCAATAATCGAGCTTTAGACATTAGTCAGTATTTGACACAGACCTTTGTTAGAGGATGAGAAAAACAGCAAATTTTGCACCAAAGGCACTAAAGATTGAACCACAGCCTTTTCTGCCACTGATACAAGGTTTGAATGAATTATTTAATAAACATTGTAATAAGTGGAGTCCTCCCCTCCCTTATTATTATATAAAGCATATAGTGTTATTACATAAACTTTGTTTCAACCAGAGGCAGAAAATACAATATCATGTATAAAGAGTTCACATGATTCCAGAGAGCAAAAAACCCAGCCAAGGCAACTAATTGCCAAGAGTGCACCAGCAACTCAAATCTTGATAAGAACATAAGGGGTAAAGTCTTGGTCATCACCAAAGTACAGGTGAATCTTCCCACTACCAAGTGATTAGATACTCTAATCTCTCTTAAAACATTAAAGTAAGTATCTTAATGTATGATTAAGAAACTTGATTTATATCAAGTTTCTTAATCAATAAGAAACTAAGGTATGATAAAACAGCATACTCATCAGTCTGACCAGAATGATGTTATTATTTAGTGCCATCAGGGGGAGCGTATGCAACAGAATTGTAGTGTGGCATTTGATTCTAATTACCTAGTGCTTGCATCAGCATTGTAGCAAATCTGGTGCCTCTTCAAATGTGGACATTTAGCAACGTAAACGTTTTCAAATATCTTTATCTTAAACGGAATAGGTGAATTTATTCTCAAAGTATGGATCCTAAGTCATTTCCAAAACTGTTTATGATGGAAACAAGAAGAGAGCTAACAAGCTCAAAAGAGCCAAGTCAAATCCACACCAACACAATCCAGAGCTCTTTTTGAGGGTCTGTTGTGAGATATTATGTTATTTGCATTCTTTTGTTCATTATCACGTTCTTCAGAAATTCAGCTGTGTATTTGACCATGGTCTGACATGCACAGACAGATGCACAATCACAAACACACACAGACACAGACACACACACACACACACACACACACACACACACACACAATGAAAGGCACACACAGCCCAGAGGTGGTACAGTACCCATGGGCTCCTCGTCTGCTAGGTCATCTTCAGGTTCTGGTGGAGGCATCTCTGCATAAAAGTTCTCTTTATACACAACACGTGCATGCAGGGACACCAACACACAGTCAAACGACAATTACAGATGACAGACAATGAAAATAAGGCACATTGAGACAAAAAAAGCTACAGTTTTCTCTTTTCTATTCGCTAATGGTGAGAAGGGTGAAAAGCTACACAGTGCACAAAATGTGAGATAGTATCAGTGCCACATTTACGTGATGCCAGTCATTGGCAATGAATGTTGTGATTTTTATAGTACATTTCATACAATGTACTGCGTTAAGTCCACTAGTAATGCACTCTGTATAACAAAACATAACACGATACTGAGGTTGTTGTTTAAAAAAGTATAATGTGGCATAATTTATTATTTTTGACGTTATTAAATATCGTCATACTGCACAAATCTTCTATTAACGATTATTGAAAACATATTCTCCAGTTCCAAATAAACTATTATACGCAGTTTTAAATTAAAAGGTGCAAATATAGACTGCCTATCAAAGGTTTAAAGATTCTGAACTTCTGAACAGCATCACTGTTACTGATAAAAAATCGTTTCATGTGCAGTGTGCATTGTATAATCATTAGTAATCCTGATCCAAAGATTTAACAATGTATTACAAATACCGAGCAGATAAGTAGCCATGTCCAGTAATGAGTGCTGTGAGCTCACCTGCCGGAGAGCCAGAGACAGGGGGTGCGATTTTGGTCTTGGTGTCTGCTAACTTAGAGACGCTGTTGGCTCGCATGCGTGGGTTCAGCTTGCTGTCTGCTGGGTTGGTGGCACGCAAGCCAAGCCGCAGAGCCGTCTCAGCCGACAGCCTTGTCGCTGTGCTACGGCTAACAGTGGCCTCCGAGTCACTGCGAGCCGAGATGGAGCCCAGTCTGGTGCGTCTGGGCTGGGCCAACATGTCTATTCGGGACGGGGCCTTCCTGCCTGACGGGGGCTTGGAAGTGGAGCTAGTGGTTGACACTTCAGAGGCCACAGACATCCTGTCTGCATCTGCGAGGTCAGTGTCCGATGTGTCTCCCAGCCGAGCACGCCGCAGCAGGGAGGCTCTGGTGGGTCGAGGTGTAGGAAGCCCTGCCTGCTGTTGACAATAACACAATTTTAGTGCAAGGCAAAATAAATGTTTCTTCATAATAATTATTCGCATTTTCAATGTTAGTAGCAATAATTACTTCATTTTCCCATTTATGATTAATGTATGAGGGTGTTGCTGTGGTGCCACTGGTTAGCATGGTCAGCTATTAACTGATATTAATAGTTAATTGGTGCTGTTTTTTTCTTCTGGAATCAACAAAGTTTTCTGATTTTGATTCATATATCAGCCATTAATATGTCATGAACATCTTAGAACCAAAACTACATCACTCTTGCATGAGAAATTACAAATTAGAACACAAACAGTAGAAAATACAGGACAGGTTTGCCCTTGTTCTTCCCAAGAGAATAAAATAAAGAAACAAGAAAAAGAGCATTTAAAACTAAAGACTAGTTAATCTAATAGAGACTAATAGATGAACATGGGCACACCTGTTTCACTACAGTGGAGCTGCTGGGCTGGGCCGTCCTGCTGGTCTTGCTGCTTTTGGCAGCTTTGGAGTCCAGCTTGGACTGCATTAGGTTGTCGGTGGAGGTGAAGGTGCCACGTCCATGGGAGCGGCCAGAGTATGTCTCTTGGTCGGAGGAGAGAATGTCAGAGATGGGCAGTGAGGATGTCTGCTCATCATCAGTCAGGTCTAGTGAAGGCTGACGGACGCGAGAGGTTGTCTGCGAAGGACGGCGGGTATCTGGACGGCTGTCTGGAACCTTGGTTTTGGGCTTCCTCTCCAGACGATCCCGTGCACTCGCTGCACTCTTCCCAGCAGAGCTCAGGTTACTCTTCTCTTTGTGCAGGCTACTGAGAGAGCGGCGCTTCTGTGCACTCTTTCGCTCCGCTTCGCTGACCGCACTGGCCGTGTCTACATCTGACTCTGGGGAAATGGCGCACCCAGGAGGTTGACTAGGGGGCACCGGATCCAGCTTCTTCTCATCACGGAGCTTTGCCTCCAGAAAGGCCATGACAGCCTCTGTGTCCTTCAGCAAGGTGGCTGTGTCCATGCTGCCGGCAGAATCGCTGCGCTCTCGCCCTCCCACCTGCCGGTTGATGCGTGGGATGAGTTCAATAGGAACATTCCTGCTTGGTTTCTCGATGGTAAAACTTCCTTGCCGAACAAGGGGTTTCCCAGTCCGTTCCCCATCGCTCCCTTTGCTCTTGTCTTCAGTACGCCTCTTACGGCCCTCCTCAGGCTGTTTTTCTGCAGAACGTGTGGAGGGCTTAGAAAAGGATGTCTGCATTCCACCTATCCCGCCCTGCTGGGAGGTCTTTCCGCTCACAACATCCTTAACAGAAGGTGCGCTTTCGCCATCACCTTTGTGCTCGAGGTGGCCCTCTTTTTCCTGGGGCTCCGTGTCCTGCTTCTCACCGATCTCACGCAGGCCAAGGGTGGAAGTCTTGCCTGGTTTGCTCTTCTCCTCAGTGGGGAGCTGAGGCAGTGTCCTTCTCTTCCGTTCACACTGGCTGGAGGTGGCGGAGCCTGTGCTCTTTATAGAGGCGTCAGCATCTGAAAGAGAAATGTTTGCAAATCACTTCAGAAATATACACATTGCATTCATATCACAAAGTACAATTTCCTCCGGGATAAATAAAGTTTTCTGATTCTGATTCTGTAATCTGAATCTCATTTGTGGCACTGGCTTTTTTATATAAAAATAAGGAAATAATACACCAAGAGAAGATACATAATAAAGAATGAGAATGTAGATATTTAAAAGAAGGTGGAGGAGAAGCTGGCTATAGTTTGGGCAGATCCGATACTGATGGCCAGTTGGTTCCAGCAGCAGGCAGCATAATGACTTATCACCATTCCACCATGTTTAGTTTCAGCTCTTTTCATCACTAGCTGACTAGCTCCCGCAGATCTCTTACTAAACTCACAGAACATTTAAGTGTGCTTGGAGTTATTTTAAAGAAACTAGTATGTGCTTTTTTTGCTCTAGCACCTATTTAACCATGACCACTAACCCCCTTAGAAGTATTAGTTCATTTTGCTGTAGTGTTTAAATAAAGGATGTGTACAGGTACTACAAAACTTGGTAAACCATCCTAGGTGTGACCATTCAAATAACCAAATCACTAGTATCTGTTAAAAAGCAGTGTGTGGGGACAGTCCCTTGCTTAAGTGTACCTTAGTAATGACACTAGCAGTCCTGTGATTTGAACCCATGACCTTCTGACCGCAGGGGCAACTCCCTAAACACTACGCCACCAGCTGCCCCAGTTGTTGTTGAGATGGCAGAATGAGGTTGTAACTATACTAACTATGCTACTTTAGCCCTAACTACAAAAAAAAAAACAGCTTTTCTTTGTTTTCTTTGGAAGTTTATCCTGTCTGTTATGATGAAGAACAGAATTTCAAAATCAGTCAGAATGCATATTCCTAAATTAAGTGCAAGTATATTATTTGGTCCATATTCATAGTCAATTTTTCTTTGCATAAAACACTCATTCTTATACTATTAAATACTATTCTCTTGAGACGTTCTATCCACAATAACAGCAGCATGGAATGATATTCATTGACAAAGACATATACCTCGTTCTTGATGGACAAAGGTTGTAGGTTCTGCCCCAGAACCCTCAGGATCAGTCCTAGTATTATTAGCAGCTAAACTGGCCCACTGCGAAACCCACTGTGGGCTGCCAACAGCACCAGACTCATCCACACGACCCTGCAAATGAATAAACATGTGTTAGGCTCAGTACGAATCAATACACTCCTACTATTGACTCAGACAGCATCATGACAAAGACTCTTATTTTGATTGACTAATGCAGGACTTCATTGACTTACTAATACGATTATGTTTGAGTAAAGAGATGAAAGACTCATTAGATTATAAAAAATTCATGTGAAATGGTTTCTCAGTTTCTCATAGTCATTATGTACAAGGAATTTCTTTCCAAGAAAGCCCTTAAGAAACCTTCCACGCTCAAATCTCAGGCATATTTTACAGATAGATGTTGTATATTATTTTGAGGAGAGCTTATTGTGCTTAAATACAAATCCACAAAGATGTAGAACAACGACTGCATGGTTCCATTAATCTTGGTCGTGTGTATGTGTGCCTTGAGGGGAGAGAGCACTCTTTGCTCTTAACTGGGTCAGTCAGTGAGTGGCCTACACTCACTGTGTAACAAGGAAGTGGTCAAATAAGAGAATGCCTGACACAGATTACATGCTACTTGAGTACGCCTTAAAAACAGCCATTCTCATGCAACATAGTACTCATCTGCCCACTTTTGGATCTGAGGGCACTCCTTAAATAGATGAGTTTTCACAAAAAAAACCCCAAAAACCATTGTATTATATCAGCATCTTTATTTGCTATGTGCCAATTTTTAAAAATTGCTCTCTGTACACCAAAATATGTTCAGTGGAAAACTGCTGCAGGCTGAACCAAATGTGCTACAGTAATTAGTTTGAAAAATATAAACATCTATCAAACTTGTCAGCTATTGTTTTTCTATTTTTTCTTTTTATATTTCTGCAAGTGCAATTTACAATAACTGCAGGCCCACAAAAAAAAAAAAAAAAAAAAATCTATATTAGTGCTGGGCCATTAACATCCCGCCTCCTCCCCCTACTCGGACAGAGGGAGCTGGGTCTATACCAGCGTTTCTCAAACTATGGGCTGCGGACCGGTGCCGGTCCGTGAGAGAGTTCCTGCCAGTCCGCAGAGCCTCGCTTCTGCACCAATCAAAATTCAGTCAGATCAGGTCTGATCTATATATATATATATATATATGACAGTTACAGCTGGTTGTAAATTGTCTCACAATAAACAATAAAAATAACAATAAACAAGGCCTGAGCCTTTGACCGTACCTCAGCTGTAGAGTTGCAGGTCTTCTTACTCTCCTTAGCTTTCTCAACTCCTTGATGCTGCTTAAGACAACCAGGACTCTGAGAGTTCTCCACTCCGAACACCTACACAGTGCAAGGACCAAAAACAGAAAGGCATGGGACACTGACACCTGAGTGGCAAACAAGGGTCTGCAGAGCACATGTGCAGAAACCTTGGCTCCATGGCAACAGGGAAAGAAAATGAGGCCCAACACAAGTGAGGCATGAAAAGAAGGTGTTAATTAGAGAGGCTGCTTAATGCACACTCTTCTAAAAACTCTTGAGGACCGAAGAAAACCCGAGCTCTTGCTTGCATTAGATCATTTCATTTATTCATAAATGTCTGTCCATTCATTCACATGTTCACTCAGTTTAATTTCTTGTCTTGGGTAATGGCTGCTCCCTAAATTACTTTTTTTTCTAATTAAAAGCACCAATGTAAAGATGCCAGCAAGCAACGGCACACAGAGGCTATATAACAAATACAAAGCTTTAGAACTCGCTAAAGGGGAAATAAATTACAACAGAACTGCATGGTTAGTCACTGACAGCCATTACAATCGCATCAGATATAGATTCACAGCAGGAAGGTGCTGAAATAGTTCACCACTCAGACAGATCTCCAGGCAAAAAAACACCATTTCAGAAAGAGCGTGAAAGATGTGTCAGGAAATCTGTCGTGACACCTAACTCTGACATTTGAGAGGAGGACAGTTTGAGAATTCCAAATCTCAATAAGTGGAATGCAGCTTATATATGTAATAATGACCACAAACAGAAATAGATCATTCACTGGTCCACATTTAGGCCAGATTACAATAAACACAATGAGTATTGTAACATACACAAGACTTAATTATCTGTAAGCTTGGACATTTTGTTCAACACAGGAGTTTTTAGTTTTAATATGTGTATATCTCTGCTGCTTAAGGCTTTTAACGAACACTTACAGTTCAGTATCTCTGAGGGTGTTTAGATTATGCAATTCACAGAAGAATCAGACAAAGCATGCCTAGAGTTTTTCTAAAGGCTAATGCAAGTTTACACTCCACTTATTAGCCTTTGTTAACTGCACTGAGATATGAAGCAATCTCAGATGAATTTGCCTATTAGCAGGGGTTGACATAAGTGGTGCAACTGTTACTGGGTGCAACTACATAACCTCCCAACCCAAGCCCCCTAACTACACCGAGACATATACCCCCCCCCCCCCCACCCACATGAGACCGACCTGAGAAAAAGCTTAATTTTGGTGCATATTTGTTATTTCTTGTAGTTAATCATTAGAGTCCCAGAGCAAAAAAAATATCAACACCTGCCTATTTGGTTTCTCACACTGTATGACATACTGATATCTGATGATTGAACCAAAGATCCAGTATTGGATAGCTAAAACAATAGTAGTGCCAATCTTGAAGTCTGCATTTTTAAAATTTGAAATTTGCCCTCCTAGTGGGTCTCTCAGCAGCTCTCCCAGTCTTCAACCAACCCAAAAGGTTATAATTGACCTACATTAGCTACCTATGGCTGCCCAAATTAACTAACACTTGCCTACAGAGTGACATCTGGGTCATGCTCTTCTGACCCTCCAAGGCACATGGTCTGGCTCTGCCCTCCCTACACCCAAGGCAAACTAAACCAGACTGGTCTCATTCGTGATTCCCTGCTGGTGGAATGAGCAGCCAAAGGTGACCAGAGTAGCAGAAACGCTTTTTAGCTTCAAAAACCTCCTGAAAACCTCTGTCTTTCTTGAACTATGCCCTAGATTTTAGCAAAGATTTTTATTTCTTACACAAGTGCATTGATCAAAGCATCTGGACAAGTAATGTAATGTTATGTAAATTTTACAGTATGGTCTTTTTTACCTTATCGATCATGCGACGGGCCTCTTCCTCCTCAGGGTTGCGATTTTCCAGCTCGATCGTGTAGGTGCCTTTGTCGCTTTGGTCGTCGTCTTGCTTCTGCGACTCATCAGCGGGGCTGGGCTGCCCTGTGCTGACAGAGCTGCGCACCAGATTCGGGTCTTCTGACCTCTGCTTCTGCAGCAGGCGTGCTGCTGTGGGGGCTACCGATGCCAGCACTGAAGACACAGTCCTGCTCCCATCCGCTGCCGTGGACGTGACCTTAGGACGAGAGGGTGGAGCCGGGCAAAGCCCTTCCCCTGGAACTCCCCCCAAGAGCGGTGCAGTCTGGGAGAAGGAATAAGAGCGACGCTTGCGTGGATTATCCTCATCAAAGAACTCGATCATGAAAGTGGTGCGGCTGGTGGCGGGTCCTGCCTCTGCTCCGTTGGCTTTAGACCTGGCCAGGCCGGCTGCCTTCAGGCGTTCTTCCAGCGCTGCATGGCGTCTGCTGCCGAAGCGCAGGCCTAGGCCATTCTCTGAGTCACTCTGGGTGCCGTCCTCATGCTTGCTGCCTATGGGAAGAAGAAGAGAAGAAGAGGCTTCAGAGTGGTATTTAGTTCTGCTGCAAGTTTAATTCCATGCCTTGTAAAAAACATGTGCTAGCCTTCACTCTCCCAGCTAGGTAACATCTAGCTAAAGGATGGAACTGATAACGATTAAATTGGACCAGGTAAAAACAATGTAAAAACAAAAATCAGTTATTTAGCTTTGGAAGTCACAAATGTCAATAAATATAATAAAAGCTATTAGACAGTCTAACCCAGAACCAAACACAAAAACAGTGTATCTCCAATGCTAAGCGAATGAAACATAAAAGTCATGTTTACAGTCGTGTTTTCTTTTCCGCCATCTTAACACTGAACCAAACAGAAAAAGTCAGAGGTAAAATCTTAAACCTTTGGATACAGAATGTAAATTGTTTTACTTTAACTATAAAGTTTGTATATAATGACATCCAAACAGCGTAACAAAAAAACCCAGCTCTTAGCTTGTAAGTGATAACCAAGCGTTAACAGCAAAAGCATGTTTTTTTTTTTTGCTCAAACACACCTACTAAACCTGGCCCATCAGTGCACGTCCAGCAGGAGAATAGTGCAGTAGCTGCCAACAAATGCGCAGCCTCCGAAATGCACCTGAGCACAGCTAGAACAAAATCCCCCATAAGAGCCTCATTGTGCAGAGGGCAAGCGGAGAGAGACCAGTGTCTCGAGTTGCAGGGGGGGGGCTGCACACCAGTAATTTAGTACAATCCAAAACTAGCCTTTACAGCTAGAGGGGAAGAACAGCAAAAAGAAAACTAGAAGCAGAAGAAGGAGGAGGAGGGGTGCTGATTCTTCAGCTTCAGCAGCTCAGGAAATAGCATGCAGTTAGAGCTGACAGCCCGGCTCTGCGAGGCAGGGAGAGCCACCCCACACTAGACACTAGCCTCGCATGCATCAGCCCGCAGACAAAGGAGCTCTTCTGTGCCACACAGCATGCTCTTTGAAACACCAGAGCTGGTCTCATCGGCAGCGCATGAGTCATCTACTTCAACCAGTGTAATCCCATACAAACAAACAAACTTTACAACACCCACCAATGCTTACAGCGCAAGGATGTACCTGCTTTATACTGGTGCATACATAATAACTGTTACAAAACGATTATAAACATGGACACTTTTTTTGCTTGTGTACACACGTACAGCTATTAGTGAACACTGCAAATAAAGGAAGGGTATTGTTAAGATTACAGACTCTGATACCAAAACCAACAGTACTAATTCTTATCAGTCCTCTTATTGAGACTGCTCTCACATAAAGACGATGTGAAATACGTGAGACGTAATAAAATAATTAAATAAAAAAGAATAATTAAACTGATTTAAAAATGTGTTATTAGAACTTTTCTGAAGAACTAACAGGCAAAATAGTTTTCTGTGTTTTATTCATATATATATATATATATTCAGCAGCACATTCTTTACTTTTAATGCAGGTTAATGTAAAAAGACTTCTAAACGTAATTTTCCAACTTTTCCATTGGTCGTTTTTCCTGACATTTTAGCACAATTTAAAGGCTGGCTGGTATGTAGAAATGTAGATAAAGTAAAAAGAAAATAAAATAAAATAAAATAAAATCAGAATGATATACAGTCTTCACTCACTGAAACAGACAAAAGGATACAGACACATTCCCACAAAATATGCCCCACAGATTTAGTTCCCTTTCTATACAGCATTAATAATACCTGGGCAAGACGTCTAATGTTAAATTTATGTACTACTGTTGCTCTAATGAAGAGCTTCTGCTAAATATTCAAAGCTGAATAACTGCAATACCTGACTTAGCGATGCAAATTTAATCAATGATTCATTGTTACCAGCATTACACTCTCTAAACTTAATACATATTTTGACTCCAAAATGATTAGTTGAATACAAAATGATTAGTTATTAATATTGGTATCAGCGCAGAATCTTTGTACTGATGCATTGCCTCTGCTTTATCCCACATTTGTCCCCCTCTGGCTAAGCACTCACCTGAGACCATCAATATTAATTCTGGTCTCAACATCCCTCAATATGCAGTCTTCTTACCTCCCAGACCTGTTCAACTCACACTACTGTTCATGCATCCAAAAAAATCACAATGACAGCTCCAATCTTCAGATTTCATAAATG
This sequence comes from Clupeocharax schoutedeni, assembly GCA_037974565.1. Taxonomy (NCBI): domain Eukaryota; kingdom Metazoa; phylum Chordata; class Actinopteri; order Characiformes; family Alestidae; genus Clupeocharax; species Clupeocharax schoutedeni. Next base: position 9,759,023 of record JBBPDH010000144.1, read on the forward strand.
AAAAACTCAATCCACAGCGGTTTGTTTAAAAAAACTCTGAACAAATGGACACATGAGAAACACTGAACCACGCCTTGTACAGGATTGACTGCAGAAACCAACAGCCCTCATCAATCGCCTGCCCCCACCCATGCACACAGCTCATGCATCTCTGCTCACATCAGCGCTGTCAGCGCTCCCCTAGCCCAGAGGCACATGGTCATCATAAATTAGCACCCGTTTAATTCTGAAGACAAACTGAGAAAGGCTCTCCGGTTACAAAGCATTGGGCAACAACAGAGCGGGATAAAAGAACAATCTTACCCGACAGAAGCATCCCAAATCATCCGCTAATCAGAAAGATCCTGATCTTCTATATATCCTCCTATACATACAAAAATTGAGGGCTTGATCACTAATAATGCGAATAATATGATTCAGCTACTGGGAGAGAAGTGCCTTGACTGCCTCGGTGAGGAAAAGAGTGCTAAAACAAGCTCCAGCGCTAAGCTCTGTCTATGGGTGTTATGAGAGGAGGATTTAAAAAAGTGCTAGGTAGCAGATAATCCCTTAGAGAGGGAAGCACAGCTGAAAATCAGACATTTCACAGTTGCACACAATTTCTGGGTGAGTTGAACACTTAGAATAAAGGTTTGATAGAGACTGGTATGATTAATGACAATCTCCCTCCAACAGCAATTAGAGAATGCTGAAACAGATGGCACAAATGTGACAAATAAGCAACATTTTTATAAAAATGCATGAACTTAGAAACACTGCAATTCGGTTAATACCAAAAACAATTTCATGCTGTTCACATATGACAAATGGACACTTTACACTTTGTACTTTACACTGAATGAGATCGAGCGTCTGGTGTCATAGAGTATATTTAGTTCTTTTGACTGGACGTTGAATGTCCTTCTTAAGTTCCTCTCTTCTGTTTTTAATGTTTCTCATCTTTGGTGAAAGAGCAACTGAACACACCCCAAACACATGTTCCAAACAACTTGGACAAAGTACTTCAGGCAGGGTAAAGCAGAAGACACACATGGACTGCATATCCTCACATGCATCCAGATCACATATTAAAGGTTCTGACAACTTGGAGTCACTGAGTCAGTTTCCTTTGTTTATATAATACTAGGGGTGTCATACGCACAGTACAATATATTTTTTTCCAGTACAAGAGTTGCAATACAATACACACAGCAAATCGATATCCCAAAAGCATTTCAGACATACTGACATAAATCATGCTTTTTGTTGCTGTATTAAAAAACAGAATCCTAAAAGGTACAAAAATAAGAAGAAAACCAATTACTTGTTTGTTTAATTTGTCAAAAAATGTCCTGCTTCTGTTAATTAAGCTCGCATTAAACACTTAAACTATAACAAAAAGAAACATAATCAGCGAAGTGAGCAAATGTGAACTTAATGCAAATTCTTTTGTATTTTATTGTAAAGAAAAAAATGCAGTGCATTTCTTATCATGAAATATGTGTAGCTATCTATCTATTACCCACTAAACTCAGTTCTACCCTTAGTTCAGCTGGCTAAAGGGCCCATTTCCATCTGAAATTTCCCCTGATGCTGTTCCTCTGAAATGTTTTGTACTGTATTGTGTCTCACTGAAAAAGACTGTCCTGAAAATGCGAAATGGTGTAAAAGTATTATTTTTTGACCACATCAGAATAGCAAGTGAATGCAACAGCCAGGCACTAAATACATATTTATTTATATTCGTAGCAGGACATTTTAACCGCAATTACATTATCTTTTATTTCAGGAAATAAGAAACCTTTGGTTGTAGCTGCACACAAATAAAATGTTGCCTCAACACTGCTGTTTTGTTTGTGTGATATTGATAACACATTTGAGTCATTAATTTAAAGCTAAATAAATCATGCATAATTATTCCACAACATCCTGATACAAGTATTGAGTTTTTAATTCCTGAATTAATGTCATTAAAACACATGTAATAAAACGTGAGTCTAGCAGGCACCAACTCACCTTTCAACCTCTTGAGGTGGACGGGCACATCACTCTTAATGCTCTTGCTGTCCTCTTCCGTGGACTCACGTCTCACCAGAGGAGGGTCATTCTGGGCAAGCCAGTCTGCCACCTTGGTCTCTGATGCCATGATGGCGGCCTGCAGTGTGCTGAGCTCTTTACTCCCAGGCTGAGACTTCTTGGGCCTTGGTCGAGACACATGATCTTTAATGGTTACCTTCCCTGGAGAGGTGTTGTCAAACTCGATGGTGAACGAGGTGTTGGCCTGTGCGGTAGCACTGCCTGTGGTGGACTTTGTGGCCGCATTGCCCTCTGTGTCCTTGGTTGGGATCTCGTGAATGCTGTTTTCTGCCATTTGCCCGTCTTTATTGGGAATCTCAAAGTAACTAGGCTCTGGTCCTAAGGAAGCCAAGCCATTCTCTTTGGATTTATCCGTCCGCTTGGCATCCTTGCTGTCTGTGGGGCCACAGAAAGGGGGAACATTGAAAATTAGCATCTCAGGAGTCAGGTGTCATGACCTCACACAGAAGAATCAACACAGCAAGCTTTTAGCATCTGACAATTCCTTCTGCAGGAGGCACTTTACAATAAAGTGTGCAGTCATAACTTAATTTATCAGCTCTGACACGAAGAAGCAGGACAGTTAATGACAGCCAGTTAGAACACCCTGTTATTAATGATTGTGTAACTTAATTTGCTGATAACAGATGTCTGAAGAGTGGAGGACCATTGTTACTGCCTGGTAGCAATTTATGCAAATGTGACAAGACATACGCTTCACCATCCAGACAGTCCAAATGGCACTTTACTCTTCTACACATGGCACCCTTTGGAATAATTATTAGTAAATACAGGATAAACATTTCTTTTTTGCTTGTTTTTTTTAGATTTCATATTATGAGCACTGAGCCTTGCATATTTGCACCAGCAGAAGTGGTTCTTATCTTCTAAAAAGGACAATCCCTTCAATTTGATCACGTATACTTCTGAGAATTATTTCTGCGAATTATGACATCTGGCTAAAAAAAAGAGCAGAACGTAAAACTGAAAGTCTTTTTAATTTTCATTTTCAACTTTAGACAGAGAACTGGTCTCTCATTTTAACCCAAAAACGTATTAAAGGCCAGGTTCTGGCAATATCCAGCTATTAAACTTAAGGCTTCAGCAGCAATTTTTAAAAATCCAATACGAGATCTGCAGTTACACAAACTGTGAGGATGAGAGTCCGGATCCTGAAATCCATCCCATGCCACAACCTAGCCACAGATCAGAATCACCCGCATACAATTTAAAGACTATTTAAAGGAAGAGATCTTCAAGCATACAAAGCCTTTAGGTGCTGCTGATCTCTGCCTGTTACTCTGGACACACTTTCTGTTTTGAATTTTGATGTTTATATCCATCTTCTGCTTTTGCCTGCTCACTGTTTTTTTGCTATTGCCATCTAAACAAAATCACTGCCTTTGGGTTTCTGTTCGTGATCTTTTGTATGGATTACAAGAGTGAGAAATGGAAGGAGTATTTAGGGCTCAAACATCTCATATAAATCAATAATAAACTGCACAACTATTGTATTAGTTGTGCGGTTCATCCCATATTATATTTTCTTCTTGCTACTAGGGGCTTTCTAAAATAAAATCCAGTCAGAATGGTGATGAAACTTCCTGTTTAAAATTACTGTTGCACTTCCTCTGAATTCAGGCATGTACCTTCCAGTTCGAAACTCAAATCAGAAAAATAACCCAGCCAAACTCTCCCAAAACCCAACACTGCAATCAACATCAGACTTTCACAAACAATGTTATTAGTGTGATTACTCTAACTAGGCTTCCTTATAAATAACAGCAGAGATTAAAATGATTTGGGACAAGAAAGTCAACTTTATAGGAGAAGGAAAGAACTTTAGATTGCCAATGTCATTTTAGACCATTTCTATGAGTCCAGTCAACATGATAAGTTCAAACAACATAAAGGGAAGATGGGGCTTCCGAATGACATAAAAATAGCAACTGAAAAAGAGTCACAAGCTTTTCTTGTGACAGTGACAATATGAAACAGGACGTGGATGTATATTGACATAGACACAATAACAATAGCAGTCCCTCCTAATCAAATTTACTATAATCTATGCTCAAAATCGTCTTAAGCACATTAAACACAGCAGTACTTACGAAAGACAAGGCATGTTAAGTTCCATCTCTGGGAGGTGCGGCAGTTTGATGACACAGAGTCAAATGCAGAAACCCTCCGGTGACAATGCACACATAAGGGGGCTGGGCCTGGCTACAAATGAGCCTATTCACTGGCTCCTTTCCATTCTGTCCCTCTTCCGTCCTAGCTACTCTAGCGCCACTGCCTTTCACAAAGGAAGAGAAGACTTCACCACAGACTAAAAATAGGAGAGGTTCTTTGATGTGGGTAGCTGTTGCACGAGGGTTCATCTCTCTTTTTCACAGGCATAAACGTAATCTAACATGCATGTATGCGGATTCTTAAAAAGCTCACACTGTTCAACAAGGTGAAAAAATGTGAGACCTATATAAACCATGTCCTTCTGTGTCTACTTTTTTCCCCCTGATTTGCAACATTTTAGCTCAGGAAAGTACAGGAACACTGACTCAGGCTATATTTACTGCTGTCCTTAACAGAGAGGGTTCTGTCTAAGGGGAATTCAATTAAGAGGTACCCAGGGGCATGAATGAGTTTCTGAGCCTTGGATGGAAAAAGGGACTATCTGACCATGCTGAACTCTGCAAGTGTAGTACATTTACAAAAAATCTATTCATAACTCATTTCTATCATAGTAGACACCTCTTTTGTTGATCATCAGCATCACCAGGTTGCTGAGGATGAACTCTACACTCCTTTCAAGGAAGGATGCAGAAGGATGCACAATTCATTTTTGTTTCAATGTGTTTAAGACAAGTCACCTCATACAGTAAGGGTCCACAGTTAGATATACTTGAAATGTATTCGACAGTAACTAACAGTGACTGGACTGGGTTGTTGATCAACGCTGGTGTTATGCTTTAAGACATTAAATATCATAATTAATATGAATCTTATTATCAGTGAAGGACTATCACATGTCCACAATACATACTGTCACATTTTTGCATTGTGATATCACAAGGTTTTGATGCACCTGAGAGACACATTTAAACCCCTGTAAAACCCTTTATTACATTTAGGGCATTTATCCAAAGCGGCTACTGTCCCCTAAATACAGGGGGCAGTCTCCCTGGAGCAACTTGGGGTTAAGGGTCTTGCTCAAGAACCCAGCTGTGGTTTGCTAGAGGTAGGACTTGAACCCATGACCTCTTGGTTCAGAGGCAAGTATCCATCCCAGTAGGCCACCACCAACCACCCACTGCAACTAACAGCATGATTCATTGCTCCCTTCCTTCATTAAAGTGGCTCTACACTGATTTTCTTTCGTCCAGTGTCTATAATTCTCTTGTTGGGCGTCCTGCGGTGGTAAAGGCTCAGTAATCTCAATCCTGTTACTCCTGCATGCCCAAAGCTAATAGGATTGTTAACCTGTCTGGTCTGTCCTCCTGGATTCAGCTAGCAGCATAGGCTAATTTTTTTGACATTACATGACACATTATTTCGTTGTATCGTGTTTATTTATTTATAATTGCTATTTAAACACCTTTTTTTGCAAATGTTTATTTCTACATCGGATCAATACTAAACAGTAAATTCATAAATGATCAGTCTAACGGTGTTGCAGAACATCTGAACATGTAACACGCAAATTTTGAGAAAATTCCTATAAAATAAAACAAACGCTTACCTGGCTCCTTTTTCATCCCAGATGCTTTATTCTCTTGTTTGAAAGAGTTCTCGTCATCAGCATCACCATCACCCCACCAGGACGGCTGTCCATACAAAGGGGTTCCTCTATGCAGAGCCGCAACATCTCCTACAAAAAAAAAAGTTTATTCCACAACACCTTCAGCATTCACTTGTCTATCCATAACTTTGAATAGATTTAATTTGGCCTTCCTTTACTTGGTAATTCCTATTACTGTCACACAGGGAGATGGATTCATGCCATTTGCCGCTATTGACTGACACTTGTCATCAATGACTCATTATCGTAAAGTAATATCACAGCTGCCTCACTTGACCCAAGCACCAAGCTCCCTGGTGCTCAAATCACAGTGAACCTCACATGGACCCACAACACCAGCTGTATCACCAGGAAGGTCTCTAGTAGCGTCTCTACTTCCTGTGGAGGCTAAGGAGAGCGCATACCCTGAGCCCATACAACATTCTAAAGAGACCATGCTCTGTAGCTGCATCATAGCATGGTATGGAAATGATTTTGTTCCAGATCACAGAACCCAACAGAGGATATTAGGAACAGCTGAGAAGATTGTTGTTTCCCTGCCCTCTGCCATTGATGTTTACATCACATACTGCATCTGCAAGCCCCCAGCTTTGTGGGTGACCCCACATACCACTCACACACTCTCTTCTACCTCCTCCCGTCTGGCAAATGGTTCCGTAGCATATGGGCCTTCACTGCCAGGACAGGAAACAATTTCCTTCCCCCAATCAGAACTGAATCTTAACTGCACCCCCCCCCCCCCATTCCCCCACACATACACAAACAAACACCCCTGAACTGAACTTCTTCCTTCTCCTAACACAATACATATACACACTGAATTGTTCTGCACAAACAACTTACAAAACAACTGCATCTGCAAATGCCCTTTTATTTATTTTATTCTGCAGATTCTCTGTCCTACATATATTTGCACCATTATTATTCAAATCTGTCTACCTCTAGGTTTGCATTTTTGTGCACTTGATGACTAAAATAAAGTCAGTGAAAATATTGTATTAATTCAAACTTATACTGTAGCTCCCGTTGTTAACCGCATAAACTGATGTCTTTTGTTACCCTGGCTGTCCTCGCACTCTGTGTTTGTTGTTCTCTCTGCAGTTACGTAGCCTTGAGGTGTTCTGCATTTGTTCTTATGTTGCACCACACTGAAGGAGTAATGTTGTTTCATTTCACTGTGTACTATGTATATGGCTGAAAAGATGTTTACTGTACTTTTTTAGGTATTTTTCTTGAAAGCTCCTGACATTATGATCTTCATATTTTTCAGAAAGCATGTTAACTAATGAACAGGTCCAGTCACTGAACGGTCACTGAATTGTTTGCACCAAGCTATAGAGCAACATGCTGCAACTATTAAAAGTAAATTTCAGACATTACATATGTTTAGCACATAAGAGACCAAGTGAAAAACATCCTTCTTTTCCAGCATCCCACAGGTTTGGCTCAATGAAATAAAAGCCTTCATTTTTTAATTAAATCATTATATATAGCATTTACATGTGACTTTTGCAACTAAAAAAGCCCTGTTATGTCTGTACTGGTGCATGAACAGCTTAAACTCCACTTGGAGAAGATGCACTCAAATGAAAAGCCTTGGTCACTGACAAAGGTCTCCATGGAAGACAGCAAAACAGGGAAAAAATGGAAGACTGCATCTGCAGTTAAGCTGCAATGTCTGATAAACTGTTTTTATTCTTACAAAAAACCCAACAGAATTTAAAATTACATGCATAAACAGACTTTAAGTAAATTGACAATCACTGAAAAATTGAACAGTAGGTAACAGCTGTGAGCACCAGTGTGTGTGTGTGTGTGTGTATTAAACACATATGGTACATCATAAAGTGTGAAGCTGTATATCATACACACAGTGTGTAATGTAAACATGAACAGGCGTTTTATGCCACTGTGGGTCATTTAACACTGCTACATGTTTACAGGCTGCTACAGTTTCCCCAATAATCTAGTAAGCCTTTAAACCCTTTTTGGTAGGATATATTTAGTGCACTGCAAACATGGAGGATGCCAAAGGAGCACTGGAAGCACTCAGAGCGTTCTAGCATGAGGCTGGCTATTATCCGGATAAAATAACCAGGTGCCAGTGAGATACAACGCCAACCGCCTTTTCCTTTCTGATGACCAGAAAAACAGGGTTCTGGGTGTGGGGTCTGTCACTGCCCTATAATTACACACCCAGCACTTTACTGCAGGCCCATGCCATGCTCGTAATTATACAGGGTCAAAAATAAAGTGCTAGTTAATGAAACTAGATGAGGATATGGCAAAGTCTAGTTCAGCTACAGCTGCCTGAGTTCATGTAGGCTTCTGCTTACGTTGCATATACTCATTTGCAACCTGGATTCAAGATTCAACATTCTTTATTTGTCACATGCAGTCATACAAGTACAACACACAGTGAAATGTATCCTGAACCGCTCCTTTCTGACTGT
>JBBPDH010000144.1:9773187-9791582 GCA_037974565.1 Clupeocharax schoutedeni
CTTACACTACTAGTTACTGAAAAAAGTAATATTATTACAGTAACGCGTTACTTTGTAACGCGTTACACCCAACACTGGTTGTAAATATGGTATCAGTCATCGGGACTGCTCCTGAGTTTGTTATCTGTATTTATGTTTGCGTAATTTTGTTAAATGGTGGAAGTCCAGCATTTTTGTAATAAAACTTACTGCTGGGCCTAATGATAGTATTTAACAGTAACATTGTCATGAATGTTTACTGTTAATTACATCACAAAATGCCACCAGGCTTTATTGAGTGTGGTAGATATCTTGAGTCCCTCTAAAATACTGACCAAAGTATGCTTCTTTACAAATAAGCATCGGCTTGTTTAACAGGATTTGGTGCAGTTCAGTGTTGAGACACAGACGTGGTTCCAACAGAAAACAAAATATAATATCATGAAAATAAAATTTATAGCAGTAGTTCTCTGTGGCCTGAAAAGAGCTGTCTCTACAGAATGTGGAGGTATCTCTTTGGAGTTCTGTTATACATTTATTGACTTTGGGATCTTTGAAGACCAAGGGCTGTATGTATACATGTCATTTTTAATCTGAATAATTGGAGATTTAAACTGTGTAATGAGCAAAGGGGTTTCAAGTAAGCAAAGCAACCCCTTGCATTTTAAAGACATGTAATAAATGTTTTAACTGCCTTTGATTGTTCTGAGCAGCTCTACAGTGTAGATTATTATCGAGTGTTCACCTGCGGTTTGTTTGTCCAGCAGATAATCGATGCAGTAGCAGTGTGGATGACAGACCACTCTGTCCTTTAAATGCTCTTTACTTGTTTTTGCTCAGGCAACAAAATGCCCTGCTGAAGATCACAGAGGTTAAGCCACTGACTGGCCTGGCCATTGGCAGTGCAGAGCTTTTTAGCTGAGTGTGTGTGTGGATATGCTCTGCCGGGGCAAGCTTTGTGAGCCAGCCACAGTGCACAGATGCAGTAGACATCTGTCCATTCTCTCTCTGTCTTTCTCTTCCTTGGGGCTAAGCTGTGTCTTTCCCAGCTTTTGCTTGCCTTGTACCAACTCCACATGCGTATACACACACACACACACACACACACACACACACACAGATCAGCTGCTGCCCCTGTGAGGGAGCGGCACGTCGACCACCCTGCTGATAGCCTGGAGACCAGTGGTGGCTTTGAAACAGGAACGGCCTCTCTCTACACTGTCCAGAGGAAATGACCGGTGGGCTGGTGTGCGAACTGGGCCTCTGAAGCTCCTCTTTGATTCTCCTCTTTCTCCATCCTCATCTCACAGCCCGAATGATCACAGCTCCCTCAAACGGACACACATGAAGCAGTTGCCTTTTGTTCACTCACTCGCACACTCTCTCTCTTTTTTTTGTTTTTGGGTACCTCTCCCCAGCCCCCCCAGCGCATGTTTGGGGAGACAGACAGGGCCGGCGGCTCCAGCATCGGATCATCAGCCAGCTGTGCGGTGGGCAGCCCAGGATCCGTCCTAATCCCCCCGCTCTGTTCTCCGCCTTCTGAAGGCTTTCAGCCCAGACTTTATTCCATTTGTTTGTTTGTTTTTTGTTTGCTCGTGCTTTTTTTCCCCCACCCCACCCCCTTATTACTTACACACCCCCCACTCTCCCAACATTCGGCACACCCCAAAGGGCATAAAGGGAAAAAAAAGAAACAACAAACCAGTGCGAGGCAAAGAGCTGTGTACTTTTGCTGCGGCTCTAGCCATCTGATTCACCACCTCAACAAATTCCCTATGCTACAGCGGCGCTGTGTTTGCTGGAGTTTGCCAAGCTTTGGACAGGGACTGTGGCCTTGCCTGTTTCCCTCTCACATCATCCACATGAACCGCAGCATACATTTTAACGACCAAATAACCGAGAAACCAACTCTAGGCTGGCAGATAGATCCAATGTTCTGATCCAACGATAACCACGTCACAGTCTGAAAAGAAGAATCTTCGGGCGTAAACAAGCGTATCAAACTAGGAAATATTAATGACCGTTCTCTGAACTAGAGCAAACCTGGCTCTCTGCACACAGCTAAGCTACATACAGTATCCAGAATGCTGCTGTCTGTTTAGATCGGGAAAGACACCATTCAGACTTTTTCTATGGTAAATTAATTTATATGTGCTAAAAGCTTGTTTTATGGGAGTCAAATTTATTTGTGAGACCAGTCTGCAATCTGTCTATGGCTTATGCAGGCTGTATAAAAAAGAATTAATGAAGAAAGCAAATGACTGTGTCATAAAGGTGGCATTTAATACCTCATTACTGACTATGTGTGGCCTAGCTCAGACCAACCTCTGCCTTCAAGTTCGGTAGTTCAGTGTGAACATGAACAGACTAGATGAGGAGTGCATCCTCCTACGCTAGTGCCTTTCTATCAGGGCAAAGCTTTTGCAGAGAGATGTGCCTCTTCTGCATAAAGCTTTTGTAAAACTGTTTGATTTCATGAACTCTCTCCTTTCAAAAGTCTAGTTGAAGATATTCTGTTCAGAGTGCCTTACAACTAAATGTATGTGTAGTTCATCACGGTTCAGTAATAATCGGGTTGCATGAAAGGGTTTTAAATTATTTAAACATACAATGTGTAAAGTGCGCAGGGTTTGAAGACCTGTAGTGGAAGATGGTGCAAAACGTCTGTCAAAATTTCAATTGCATTTCAACATTTGAACCTCTTGATCGTGAGTCCTCTCGTTCTTTACCTCCTGTGTCATTGATTCATCCTTCAACAAAGTTGTTGTTCCTAGAGGCCGTAAAGACCCACTGCTGTGTTGGCGTTAAAACGTCTCTCATCTCACACCAGAATTCCATTAAACTTTTGCATGCCTCTCTGCCTTTCCTCAGCCTCACGTGAGCATGAGGGAGAGTGGGAGGAGAGGGAGGGAGGTGCAGACCACAATCCCCTGAAAGGGCGAGAATCGGAAAATGAATAAAAGAGCGAGCAGATGCAGCTCCACGCCAGAGGGAGGCTGCCGCCGTGCGCAAGGTCTGCCGCCGTGCGCGAGGTTCTGCCACACCACCAAACTTCTGCAGACCAAGTTGGCAGGAGGCACATGTAGCATCCAACAGGGGACAAAAGCACTGTCTGCACCCACTGCAAAAGTAGTAGTAGGACTAGCAATATTAAAATGAGAAAAATAAATGTTGGGTTGGGAGGGGGTCCGCCTCCAGTAGCAAGGAGCCGTGTTAGCGCTTTGGGGCGAGCGTGGGCGCGGGCACTGGCAGGTAGGAGGGCGGTTGCGCGCGGTTCTGGGAGGCAGCCATCTTGTTGGGGGAGCAGATGGCAGTGGGGCTGGGAGAGGAGGGGCTGCTTAGCAGAACTAATCAGACAGTAACGGATGGGGCAGCTGGGACCGCTGCCGGCCAGGCGGGAGAGTGCCGGCGAGCCGCCCACCGAGCGCCATGATGTTGACAGTGGTGTGCCCGTTGGCCTGGGATGAGACCTTGCCACGTCTTCACGCTTTGTCGACAGGGCTGCTGGCCCCCCAGCTCCTCCTCCTCTTCCTCTGTCTCCTCCTCACGTGGCACAGGGCAGGACTTGTGCTTTTGTCTTTCGTCTTTGTCAGACTCATAAAACATGATTACACAAGGCCTTGTCCATGCCTGAAGTTGACCCAAGCCTCTTTAGTGTAGGGGTGTAAGATTCCATGCACATATTCTGGGTAACTGGCTTTTACTTGGCTGGTGTTGGTTTGTAAAAAGGCCTATGAAAGGATCGTCTAGAGAAATGTCCCTTAGCAGTAGGGATGAACCCATCTCACTTTTTCTCCTGGTGCACTTTATAAGTAAATTAAGTGTCTTAAGCCTTATTCAGATTGAGCTGTTTTATTAGAGGGACATCTGTATATTTTTGAAGATGAAGGTCTGCCTCCCAGACCAAGGTAATGGTTGAGAAACCCTTCCGAAGCATGATTTTACAGTTCAGATAGTGCTTTAAATGGAAACCTTCACCAGGGGAATAAATAAGCAAGTTTTTTCAAACACATGGTTGCTTTTGCCTGGAAAATCACAGACATGTGTATCAGGACTAAAATTATTCTTCACCACCAAGTTTGGGTAAGACTGTTTTGGTTTAGACTGTTAGACTGACAGAGTAGCACCTGTAAACGAGGAAATAATGAGGAGTGACTATTTAATTCCCTCTACCAGCTACTTTGATGGTGTGGTCCACCAAAATCACGAGTCTTCACTACTAACAACTGAAATTAGGCTATGTTTGCTACATTTTTTTAAACAAAACATTAACTGTCTGTTATATTTAAGTAATGGGTAGGATGATCAGAATCTCATTTGAAGAAGTATGTACTATGATGGACTGGTAAAGTTTTAATTTGGAAGTTGTACCTGCGAATACCTGAATGCTTGAATCTGGATTTATCTGGTACTGTTTTACCTTTGGGGTGTGAAACCACCGTGTCAAATAAAATGAAGTTACACAAAAAACAAAGTAGGTATAAAAATCTAAATTTACTCCGGAAAGTAGTTTATAAGGGTTTCATATGTGGATTGGTCCCATAAGTCCAGTATCTGATCCATTGAATAAGGCCAATTGTTCCCTAATTGCCCTGCAGGGTCCCATCCCCAGCTTGGCTATGACACTGACACCTGTTCCTAAGATAAAATAATAAAAAATACCAAATAACTCCACCAAATATAAATATATGTATGTCTTATTGATGTCAATGTCTCTTGCTCATTTTACCCTTGTTCATAGTAGACATAAAATCTGTGCTCTCCGTAAACAGTTGTTCTTCAGTAACTGATGTAATAGATTCTCAAGGCAATGGGTATGATTGACAGAACTCATAGTTTCAGTAATCTGGTTACAGAGTTGAGGTTAAAAGTATAATTATTAGATTACATTGATTTAAAATAAGCCAGTCACATTATAGTGGAAAATTGCCTCAATAAGAGCAGTATTGATCACTCAAATCAATGACATCAGTAGATATAGAAATCTACATTTTAGTACATACAAGTGTAAATGATTAAGTTGCAGCACAAGTCCTTTACTGGAACAAAAATTTAAATTAATCTGTGTAGCATGACACAGATTAAATTTGGCTCAGATAAATATAACAGATCTGTTATTCTGCCCTCTAACAAAATAAAAAAATATTTGAGCTTGTTTGTGTCTATAGCCTTAGACCGGTCCGCCTACTTTCCAACATTACTCTCACAGAATGACCTTTTGATGACTAGTCTTGATCATTGACATGTTTCCTCAAATGAGAGACCTTTGGAAATGACCCTTGTTTTTATATATTGCTACATTACTTGTGTCTATGTTTATTTCCCTATACATTGTCTGCTTTCGCCTGCCTCTTGTATTTCAGCTTGGAAATGTGAATATTTGTAAGTTATGAAGAGGTGTATACACATGTTTAGTGTTTAATGTTTACTAAAAGACATTTTATAATCACATGACAGAAGTTGTTCAAACAGGTTGTTTGTGAAGATATGAGAAGTTTTCTATGTACCATTTCCACATACATTTGTTAACTTAGTCATATATTACATCCATAAAGGCTGTACCAAACTGTGTTTCCTATTTCACTTTGTGCAATTCTTTCATGTAATTAGTGGTGATTTCCCTTTTCCTGTTCCATGCATCATGCTTCTCTGCTGGCCTATAAGACCAGATGCAATGCCAGAGGCTATGCCCCTTAACTGAGCAAGACCTCAACTCATTTGCCAGCCATTTACTCCATTATTTAATGCCCCAACCAAGTTCAAGGCAATTACATGTGTGTCGTTCATTTGCGGCCCTGTATTGGGAGCATGTAGTATACACAGGAGAACATGGGCCTGAATCTGATTTCTCTCACACAGTGCCAGTATTCCCCTAATCTGTCAATAACAGAATGCGTCATGTTAGAACTGCCTGAGGGCACATATGTAGTCATGACCAAATTTTGTTGGTTGGTCGTTTTTATAAAAATGTTTGGTTTTATGTAGTAGAAATAAAAAGGTAAATAAAAAGATAAAAAGTAGTTATAAATATAATAAAATTATAAATTTAGAGACATTGAGACAAATGTCCAAATGTTTTAGTAGAGTATTTATAATCATTTATTGCTAAAGACGACATGAGCAGTATCTGGCCTTAAGTAAAATGTACTTTTAGGTGTTCATTTTGGTATCTGTTATAACTACATAAGTTGTGTTCTTTTAACCTGCTTGTCATTACTAGCAAAGACCTTGATGTAGAAGAAAGAGCCACAGAGAAGTTCTGGAGTGCCGTGGCCCATCTCTCTGTCAGGCCCACTGGTATAGGGCAGAATGTTGCGAGTCCCCAGGCAAAGTGAAGGCAAATCTGTCGGGTGCAACTGTTCTCACTTGGGCCAGCTCTGCCCAGAGAAAGTGGCCTACTTACTGTTTCTGGAAGCTGGGTTGCTCTCCTTCCCGTTTCTCTGTCCATGACACCGTTTTCTTGGTCTCCATAAGTTTTGCTTCAGTATAGACTGTATGTTTAACATCAGAGGCAGACTAAGAACTGATTTTAGATTAGATTTCTGTTTATTTCACTTTGATATTCCAGTGCATATGGCTTTTGTTCAGTTTTTTTTCTCCAAACTTTACTGTTGATTTGATTTGCTATATGAACAAATGCACTAGTTTTATACACTTATACATCTACCAGTGAATCATTTGATGCTTTTGACATGTCTTTTTTGCACTCCCTTCTAAATAGTTGGTTTAAAAAAGCACTGTAGTGCTCTGGGCTGGAAAATGAAATTCAGTACTTCTGTGGTGCCACCTGGATAAATATATTATCGAATGTATTAGTATTGTACTAGTTACATTTCAGACTAATGAATCCATAGTTGTTCACTGTGCTGTTCTAAACATTTGATATCATTAGGGCAAACAGTTATTCAACCTTATAAGTAATGCTGATCTCCAGGCAAGTCTGACCTAGAATTCTATAAATGCAAAAGGTTGCCTTTAGCCACATGGAAAGAAAACATCCATGTGTAGATTCTGAAGCAGCAAAGTAATGGCTTTTTGCTCTCCTGATATACAGACTAAAACTAACATCTCTAAGGACATGCAGCTCACACTATTAGTATGTCAGTATGAGATTAAAGCTTTTGTCAGTAGAGTTAATGTTACACTTACAAAAAGAACTAAAGCGCTACGAGTTACATCACCAATGTAGAAATATAGCAGCTACTTCAAAAACGATTAAACATCTGGTAGCTGGTCCCGTCACAGTGTAATACATCAACCAGTGACACAAAACTGTTTAAATGGCTTAAAATACTAATTCTGTAAACAGTTCACAAGAAAAAATGCCATCAGCTCCTAAAAACCTGTTCAAATGCAGTCTAATGGAATACCACCAGATAAACTGCCACCAGACTGGCTTGTTAAAATATGTGTTAAATAGTGCTGCAGCCTAAGTAACTATAATGTTAAAATCGCATATTTTTATTTTAAAATCACATATGTGATCAGTTGTTTCTCTTACAGTTGCTTGGACAGCCTTAAAATAAAAGAACAGAGCTTTAGTTCATCAGAATATCGCAAGACGTTTTATAGACTTTGTTCAGAGAAAAATGTATAGCTCGTTCATTACAAGAAATTAATACATGTATAATTCTACATTTATTTTATTTCATAAAGGTAGTTTACTAGAAAAACTTTTAAAGGCCACATTTAATTTTGATTGCTTGATTATTTGTTCACTTGAACTATATACCTGTAGTGGACAAAGTTAAGAAAAAAAGTGTAAAAAGAAAAAACTTAAGTGAAAGTAGAAATCAGGCTATGGTTTTACTTGAGTTAAAAACAGATGTACTTAAAAGTAAATAAACAAAAAAATTAAATAGTTTGTCATTTCTGTTTCGGCAGCTCTCATGAAAAACTGAGTTAGTAGTTGTTGTCTGCAGCCACATGACATTTCATGCTGTTAAATCCATTGTTGTTTGCCATGCTGTCCTTAACGTTTGAATACTTCATACAGCCCAGTTCTTTGTGAGCCATTACTGAGCCCCATCGTCTCGCACACATACGTACAGTACATCAAAGACCCTGTGGCCAGTGGCTCTCATCATGTGGGACGGCTCTCTTTCACTCGCTCTCTCTATCCCTCTTTCCTGGCCTTTCTCTCTTTCCTCTCCACCACTCTCCAGATGGCAGAAGGAGTCCATCACAAAGCGGGCATCCCCTCACAAAAGCCCATCGCAAGGGAGCGGAGCGGAAGGGCTGGGCACAACCTTCAGCCCCACCAGCCTGACACCCTGTTGGGTTAAAAGCAGCGTTTGTTATGCTCCTCAGTGGCCGCGCTGCTTTTTTCTGCCCGGGTTTGATTCCATACCATGGGTGCGTAGGGCTTTTAGGGTGGCGGTGTTTGGTGATGAAGGCAACGTGGTGAGGTTGATCAGGTGGGGGGTCTGGCGCAGGCCCCACAGGTCGGCCTACAGCTCCAGCCATGTGTCGCATGCCCAAAGCACAAGCATCAGCGCCATCTCTGGCGCAGGGTGTTTCATCCAGGAAGAACGCTCTGCCCTCCTTATATTCTCATCTGCTCTACCATGTTTCAAAGGCTTGTTGAACTTTGTTCTGCACTGTACAACGGCTAAGAATGTCATTAGATCATTAGGTTCTTCTAAAAAGTTTGTTCAAATGCGAATGCTTTTTCTGAAAGTACCAACCTTCTCCTGGCACTATTCATGTTACTGCTAATATCTCTTAGGCATATACTTCAACATCTTATGTTCCCCAGCTGACATCTTGGAATCCTGTGAGTTTCTTAAAGCGATACATACTTAAAAGTAAAGTTACTTTACAGAATCTTCTCTGCTACGGAGTGCAGCATTAGTAGCGTATTTCGTTTGCTGACGGTGGGGGTCTTTGAGCAAGGGAGGGAATTGTTTGTAAATTGGTGGCAACTGCAATTCGTTTTGCCACTGACCTTGAGGGGGCTTTGCGTTTCTTGAAGAAGAAAGCAGAAGCTGGTGGTAAACAAAGTTCACTTCTGACAGATGGATTGAATGACAGAGAGGTTGTGGGTGCCAGAATAGCCCTGGCAGCAGAGGAAATGTTCAATGCGGTCCAACAGGAGAGGAGGTGTGAACAGGTGCGGGGCTGCTGAAGGAAAGGGGACCAGATGGAGGAAGCCAGAGCCAGTTTAGTTAAAGGAAAAAGGGTGGGAGGGAGCAGCAAACGGAGGGAGGGGGGAGCATGCAGAGAGAGAAAGAGAGGATAGATGAAGGAGGGGGATAGTAGGGCTGATAGGAGCAGCATTAGGAGCAGTTAGGATGTAGAGTAAATAGTGTGTGTTTGTGTGTGTGAGTGTGAAGCAGACAGGGAGGGGGCAGGTTGGACTATTTCTCTATCTCTGTGTTTTTCAGAGGGAAGGGGGGAGTGTGTATCAGTGGGAAACGGGAAAGAAGCGTGATTGACGCTAACTGCCGTTCAATAAATGCTGTAAAACATCTGAGGTTTGGGGCATGTGTCAGTGTGTGTGTGTGTGAGAGAGAGAGAGAGAGAGAGAGTGTGTGTGTGTGTGTGTGTGTGTGTAGATATATTTTTTCACATTTGCTTTGGATTGAGACAAATATGCCACTGGGATACACATATAGTTGTACTGGGATATGTCACCAAAAACATTAATTAAATTGTACTGAATTAAAAATCCTGTTGTATTTTGGATATTATTATAATCATTAAGAAAAACATCCTTGGCATTAGGACTGAATTGGGCAAATATGTATGGAATTAATTAACTTATTTCAATGTGGCCATTCGTTTTGTGATATACTAATTTAATCACCTATCTTCTAACAATTACAGCACATACCCATTTGCTAATGCATCTGTGATGGATATCTGCTGTAGGTTTTAGAATTTCCTTCTGGACCCTGATTCTCATGTAGCATGAATACATGAACATGACACCCGTCTACACTTTGTCGTCCAGCTCCTCAGCTTGTATTCACTCGTATCTCGACATTAGAAGATGTTAAATATGAGTTTAATCATACGGCACAATAATCAGTTTGTAGGCCTTTCGTGACCAAATAAATATTTAATATTGTGCAGTCGCTTCGGCTAAGTTTTTCTTCCCCACCATGCGGTGCAAGCTGTACTTTGTAAAGTTTTCCCTTGCACATGTATTACCATACAAACGGTGGCAAGTCTGCTTGTGTACTGTTGAGCGCTGATGAAGCCAACCGGCTGACTCCAATTTGTGCACATTTTAGGAACGGTAGCATTTGGTCATTTCTGGCGTGGGATCATGGTGCACCACAGGGTGCTGCAAACTCTGCGCTCGAGCGGTCTGTGGTATTCCAAATCAAATGGGCAACAGCTTGAATAGTGCCCACTTAGGCAGCCCCCGGCCCTCTCCCCTCAGCCGCACCCAGCCACGGAGCCGGTTCGGGCTGCTCCGCACTGCTCCCGAACAGGCGCGTCCGCCCGACCCAGATCCGCCTCTCGACCGCAAGCCATTAGGCCTCGTTCACATCATTACTGCCAGTGAGCAAACACACGCAGAAGCATGCACCGACCCACCGCAGAACACAAGTGCCACAGGGTGTTAAAGGTGGCCTCTGTCTGGTCCAAGTTCACCACACCAAACCTATTCAAGCAGACCCCTTGAAGCAGAGCAGCCATTGCAGTGAGTCTTTGTGCTTCTAATCAGCCCACGTTCTGTCCTTTTGACCCATACGTGTGTACTTCTTCCACCTGTTATGTGGTTCTGTAAAATTACTGTTTAAAATGCCACAATCTTTAGAATTAAAACAGTGCAGTTTGTAGCCATTATCTGTCCACATTTTGTACCCCACTGTTTTTATTAAATGCTACTAAACATATTTACATCGTTGGCTACAGCATATGGTTATCTGTGAGAAACGGAAAAACTTTCCCCGATTCCAGGAAACACTTTAGAAGTATGAGGTTCCACAAATATAAATACGGATCCTAAAACGGTCATTTATGAAGTTTTGCCTGGGAGAAAATAATATTTAATGGTAATATTCGACAAACAGACTTGTTAATGTAAGACATTAAAGGAGGTAAAGGTGATTTTGGTGGTGTGTCTTCTTTCTGATTAGTGAAAATATTTTTTTACTCTGGTAAAATGTCCATACTGTTTTTAAAATTGTAAAAAAGAACAGTCATAAGTGTGCATCAAAATTCTGAACATTATTGGCAGGACACCATACGTTTTTTGAGAGGGCTGCTCTTTTACGGCCCCTCATACATTGTTCATATATTATGTTAAAAACCCAGAGTAGAATTGGCACATAACTGAATTGTTCTTTTCATGAATGAAAATGGACACATGTTGGAGACAGGGTTATGAATGAGGCAGTGTAGTTTCTTGTAGATTGATTGTAGTTCATCTGCACTTTTCACCAATTTTTTACAAGGAATGTCCAAAATGTAGTCTTTTGTTTTGAAATAAAATTCAAATTTGAAATGAACCAGGCAGGGCTGTGTAATAACAAATTAAATGACTGCATGTTCTGTGCAGAATTAAGAGAGCTTTAAAGTAAATGACCAATACTTAGAGAGTCCCTAGAAGGTCTTCGGGGGCTTACAAAAGAATTTAGTGTGAAGTGTTCACTCTTGTGCTGCGTGTACTTGTTGCAGATTGTGCAAAATAGTTTAGCCCCTATCGACCGGCAGCTTTTCATGCATGTGTATCCTTCTTGCTCTGCTTAGTGCTAGTTGATTTCAGTGGGCTTCATTATTCGTCAACTAGAGCTTGAGTCAAAAGTTATCTTATTGGGGTAAACAAGACCAATCTTCCTTTGGGCTACTTTTTTGGTAGTTTTGGAATATTCTGCACCATTCCGAGTAATTTTCCTGTAGAGTAATCTTGATAGCACCACGAAGAACAGCGTGCACTGGTTAAGCTTTGCATACTCTTGACATTCTGTAGCAATAAGATATAAAGCATTCCCCCAGTATGTTATATATCTGTTACATGTCTTAGAAGTGTATATATACATCAGATTCTAGAATGAATGTAACAATCATATGCACACTCACACGAACACGTGTACATGTGCATGTGTATAATATATATATACACATATATGAAGCGGGGTTCAGGTAGGCAGCCTCTTCTATCATGAAAAACCCTCAGACTATACAGTCGGGCTCATCTCACCTGTTTAGTCATCAAAGCCATTAGCCCAACAATGGCCCACCTCTCGCTCTCTGGTGTCCAGACACTTGCGCTGTAAAGCTCGCCAGCCAACTTTTCTACCCCCAAAGTGTTCGTCGGAACTTTCTGGCGGTCTGTCTCATGCTAATTGGTCGACAAACACCTCCCCCCTCCCTCTGCCGCCCCCGCACCCCGGCGAGTGGCTGGGCCCCCTGGAAAGCCGCGGTAACAAATGGCTGGCTGCGAGGCCTTTGTGAGCCCCTGCTGAGCGCTGGTGTGGATGGTGTTTTAGGCCGCTGTTCAAGCACAGCGGGGGCCCACCGCTTTCCCCTGCTCTCTCTCTCTCACAGCTCTCGCGGGCGGAGCGCCTTCACACTCCAGACGACAGCAGGCCTGCAGAGACGGTCACTTCTCCAGCTACGTTCCAAACACAGTGTGCGAGAAAAGTTTTGGGCTTCGCTGTTAATTAATGCACTTTGACTTTGTGTGGTTTGTTTCTTGATTTTTTTTTTCTTTTTCTTCTTTTTTCCCGCCTTTCAGCGTCTGTCCTTCTTTGGCCGCAGTTATGTCTTAAAGAGGAGAGCTTAGAAGCTTCGCTTTTGAGGGTTTTGATGACAGTTCCACAGATCATGATGACACTTTATTTTACTAATAAAAGTTGGCATTGTTTGAACAGTTAAGTAACTTAATTGGCTTGTATTTATAACTCAATAAAAATACATCAAGACTCTTCCACACGTGTTTTTGGGGGTTTTTTTCCGCACTTCATTCATGTGCCTGGTAAATTACTGGGCTTATTCTGCAATGTTTTGTATAGTAAACGCTTTGAATTATTCAAGGTATATGAATAATTCAAAGCAGAAAGTATATGAGTAACCTAGGTATTCATGAGAGTGAGGAACTGAAGTGTACACCCACATACAGGCCCTTAGGGTGTAAGGGGTTAAACTGTAGGTTTGTTATGTAGTATACTCCTAAGGCTTCATTGATTTGTTAACGACTATGACACTGATACATAATGTATGCATTTATGCGAGTGAGGACATTATACAGTATGTGATGCATCTGTCTCTCTTTCTCTCTCTCTCTCTGCAGGCAGGAGAAGGAGGCAGCGGAACGCTGTTGTGCGGAGGACATGGCTGCTCTGACCTTCCAGGCGCAGCGGCGCGAGTGCGAGCTGACACACACACTCCAGCAAATGGAGGCGCAGCACGAGCATAGTGGTGGGTGTCGGCCGGTGCACTGCCCCTTGCCAAAACAACCGCCTTCCTTCCCCCCTTCCCCTGCCCCGCTGGCTGCCCGTGCCACGCTGCGCTGGGCGGCATCAGGAACACCTGTAACCTTTGGCTGGCCGAAGGGAGCAGATGCTCAGCCCTCTGGAGCGTCGGCGCCACGTATTAGTTAGCGTTTAAAAATGTTGAAGGGGGGAAGAGGGGGAGATGTGGGCAGCGCTGCCCACTGTCTGTTGATTTCAGAATGCTGCTCTCACATCTGTTGCACCATCTGGATCAGTGAGTTTATTTACCTGTGTTTCGAGAAACTTGAGGCATGCTGATTGCCAGAACAAAGCGCGGGGAAAACAAAGGGCTTCTTTTTGGCGCGGCTGCGCAGCACACATGTTGTCTAAAGAGGAATGGCATCAGAGGCTCAGCAGGAAGCTCTCTGGGCTTATGGAATTAGTCCTTTAATACCACAGACCACTTCCCTCTCTAAGCATATAATGGCCACTCACACAAGCTAATTATTTTTCCCTCCCTGCTCCCTCCCCTATTTGCCCTGTCTGTCTTTCCAAAACGAACTGGTTTTTAGTAGTTATTTAAGACAGAATTGCCTCTAGATGATGTCGTTTTTTTTCTTCTTCATTTTTTTTTTAACTCAGTCCCCTGTTTGTTTTGACTCCAGTTTGTTTGCCTTTTTATCTTTGTGTGTGTGTGTGTGTGTGTGTGTGTGTGTGTGTGTGTGTTTTTTGGTTTTTTTTCCCTTTCCTCTGTGGCCTATGCAGGCCCAGCCGTTTTCAAAGCCCAGCAACTCATTAAGATTCCTTTGGTTAACTTTTTCAGCAGCATCAACTTTTTGAGTTACGAAACTACAGCCCATCTTTCTCTTTTCCTCTTACAGCTCTCTCTCTCTCTCTGTCTGTCACTTTGCAATGCATAAACACGTAAAAGTCTTTATTTTAAGAAGCTCTGATTGACATTCTCTAATGAAGTGATATAGTAGATAGTAGGTGATAGATAGTACAAAAATAACACCAAGTCTACCTGGGCTTTACAGTCTCATGCGAATGCTGTTTGCATGTGTTGAGTCCATAATAATCATTTTAAATGAATGCAGATTTACAACTTTGTGTCTTGGTGACTTCTGGGTATGCTTTTTTGTTTGTTTTATTATATGTATCGTACAATTACATATTATTACACAAAACAGTAAAACAGGCCTGCCTGTTGCACCCAAATATTTGCCATTCCTTTAAATCAAAGATAGAATTCCAAATATGCTTTAAAATTGGGTTGTTTTTTTTTTCATTTCATTTAGACTCACTCATTTATCCATCCAACCTTCCATTATCTGAACTGCTTCTGATTTCCCAGTGGCTTTTTATTTGTATTATTCCAGCAGAAGCAGCATAAACATTTTGATGTCACACAAAGTCACCCAGTGAAAACTAGTGAAGGTACTCAGAACTTAGACCCAGGTTGTAGCTGTGCAACATGCGTCCCATGGGGGGTATGCTGCATTGGTCGTGTTCCTATCCTTCCATCTCTCTTATACTACGTGATGAACAGTAATAGAGAAGCATGAAAACAGTGTTTAATTGTTTTCTCACTCAGATACAATGCAATTATGTAGAGTGCAGAATAATTGAGAATGTGCAAAATGATGACAGTAAAGAGAAGTTAACCTTTTTCAGTTACTTAAGTCCTGGGTGTGTTTATGCTCATGCTTGTGAAATTTGAGTACTGCACATTTGAATATCTATTTTTTATATCAACTAGAATTAGTATCTGTACTGCATTTTTGTTTCATACCGTCCTGAAATAACAGGGAAGATATCTGAGCTACTTGAGTATTTTGATAGGTAGAGGTCATGGTCAGGTGAAATATGATGCCATTGGTTCATGATATTTGCCCTTGCCCACATTTGCATGGTGGTAACTGGTGGAAAATCTGGGGATGAATCCTATTAATATTCATTTTGATTAGAGAAGAAAATATTTTCAGGGTTTTAAGGGCACATTTCCTCCTGCATTGTAATGATGTAGCACTAAGCAGTAACTCAGAGACGACTGGGGTACTGGTATCTGTTATAAATCCAGTGAGGCGACATCAAAAGCAGAAATCCTTCTTGATTTGCATGAGGATAGAACAGCAGCGTAGAATAACACTGACTCCCAAACCACGCCACTGAAACGGACATATGCTTGGAACAACAGCATGTAAGGTTTCAAAGACCTATCAAAGCTTTCCATCCTTAGGCGTTCAAAAGGCAGAGTCACTCCTTAAGCAGAAAACAATCAAGGACAACAAGCTCAACGCTGCATGTAGCTCAAACATGAAGCTTGCTCTGAACTCCTTGCAGGATGTGTTTTGTTTTCTCCAAACACAATGAGCGGCATTCATAGCAGTGATTACAGTTACAGAAAGGACGCCTGCGAACATGAGTTACTTTGTTTCTTCGACAGAAAAAAAGATTAACAAAACATGTGTTTTGTTATTTTACGCATACGTCTGGTCTGTTTCTCATACTGTACCTTATTGTCTTGCAGTTACAGACATGGATGCCTTGCTGAGCTCTCAGAATGGCTTAATAGGAAAGCTTAAGGAGGAGTGTTGCACTCTGGGTTCGAAGCTGGAAGAACTGATCCAGGCTAGCAGGTGAGTAGTCCTGTAACACTTTAAATGTAACTGCAAGTAGTCATTTTTGTGACTACATTAATAGCTGAGACTAGTTTGGGCAATCAGTTCCATTGTAGCTACACCTGGTAAAGAGACTGAGTTCAGGAGATCGCAAGTTTGAAATGTTACAGCCATCCATGGCTGGGAGTCCAAAGTAATACAATTGGCATTGCTTTCTCTGGACGGGTAGCATTGCCTTCCTCTGCTCTGTCACTCAGTGTGATGCTAGCCAGAATCCTATAGAATCTTGTAATGAATGGCTGTTTAAGGGGATATAGGGTGTATACTCCTATATGTGATATATATGAATATATGATATATCCCCTGTGACCAAAACTTGGTATTTGTACAATATTTCTTTCTTATTAAAAGGAAGCATGTCCCTCCTTGCTGTAATAACAGGCTCTACTCTTTTGGGAAGACTTTAAACCAGATGCTGAGCATTTGTGTAAGGATTTCATGTCAGGTACCAATGCTGAATTATTGCTTCTGTACCAATAAATAGTAAGGATAGTAAGCTCAATTCCTGCAGTGAGTGCAGTTCCACAATTCCACTTCTCTTTATATCCCTTGAGGCAATGCTTTGCAGGTGCACTGCTGAACACCTGTGTTACCAATTGGGTGCACCTTAAAGTAGCTCAGATCACTATTTAAAAGGGATGTCTGATAACTTTGGACATATAGCATAGCTTGTTTTGATTGGGCTGAAGTGTTGATCTGCAGTAACCGTAGCATGTTACCATTACCTATAATTGTCATGACAGATGCTCCAGTTTTTGAGCCATTTCATATTTTCCCAATTTAAATGTTCACAGATACTTCATAAATCAAAAACTGTGTTATCTGTAATTATAATTGCTGATAATGGTAATATGGCACTGTTTTATCATTGTACATAATCTGTCATGACCGCATATGATATATGCCATTGCATGTTTACAGAATGGTCATGTCAATGCTATGTAGTTCAAGTAAAAATTAGTAAAAATTGTCAGTATACTGGCGCAGACATTCTTTTGCCCAGCACGAGCTCTTCGCCTTTTCCTTATCCTATTTTATGCTCATGGTGACCCGTACTATCCTCAGTGGCTTCATATGGCATGGCAGAATGTTCAGATGATATATAGCACTGTAGAGCCGTGTGCAGTTTGTTATCCAGAGCGTGGCATCCTGTCCGTGCCCTCTGCTTCAGCCCGCGCCCCAGTCAGGGATCTGTCACTGTACACTGGCACATGGCAGCCTGTCCTGTGTCCTGGCTCTGCTCTGTGCCCATCACATGCGCCTCTCACCTCAGGCCTCTGGGGTAGTCAGCTGTTAAAACAGCATAAAGCGCATTACTCACATCGCAGACTGCAATCTGCCACGGTCAGCCGGCCCAGCTTGGGAAGGTACAGACCACTTCTGCTCTGCCTGTCCTCTTCCCCATCCCCCTTTTCTACCAGAAACCCATGGAGACAGTCAAGAAGACACCCAGAAACACCTTCTACTCAGTATATCCCTGCATATAATTCATTGCATGCTGTATATCTTCAGGTATAAACTAGCAAGCACTGTTTTCTGTACAAATAAGCAAACTCCAAGAAAGGAGACAAGATAATGGAAGATAATGGGGGGAAACATTTTAGCTTTGCATGGTGGCAGATGGCAAGATGGCACCATCTGAAGGTTGTACTGTATGGCACAGTCTTTTTGACCTTACCTGAATATTGATCACTGTCCTTAAATGCATTCTATGTGTCACATTCTATGTGTAAATACAGATGTTTCGTGTGTAGATTAGAAAATGTAAAGAGCCAACTTCTAAGTCAAGAAGAGAAAGACTGAGATTGTGATTTCAGCATCAAGTTTATGCACAAGCATGTTTTATTTTTCCAATATGTTCAATTCAGAAGATAAATAATAATTGCAAGTAACGAGCCTTACATGCAGCTGTGCATACTTGTTTGATTACAACCCTGCTTTCCTTCAGTTTTGCCATATGTCTATATACCTAAACTATAAACATTGTGGAATTTTATTTTGAGCAGAGTCATTGATGGACCAGTCCAGTTCTGGAAAAAGCTATCCAAAGTAGCAAATTTTGCATGAAATTGGACTTCCAGTGCAAATATAACTAAGGAGAAGTTCCTGTACTAGCAATACTTTCATTGTGGCAACTGTTTCAGTTAAACAGGAGAATCCACTCAATCCTCCATATTCACACAAATATCCAAATAGGGTTTTAAAAAAGCCACCTACTTCTGCAAAGTTTTTACTCATTTTTATTTTAAGGCACAAGCGCTGCTTGTGTTGTAAGCCCATATGTTATTGTCAGTCAGATCGTCTCATACATTGAGGACTGTAAATCGCTTGTCAGAGGATGTCC